>VYZV01042713.1:14899-42991 GCA_013401275.1 Pandion haliaetus
AGGTGGAGGGGCGGGGGTCGTCCCCGTCCCCCGCCCCGTACAGGTTGGGGGGCGGGCGGCTTCTCCTCCGGGGGGATGTCCCCTCACGGGCGGGCTTCTTGTCCTTTATTTCTTCTTGGCACGGGAGGCGCTGCACGCCCGCGGCAGGCCGAGCCGTTAGTCACCCGCGCGGGGGGGGCAGCCGGCGGGACGGGGCGAGGGGCGGCGGCCGTGTCAAACAGCGGGGTCTCCTTTTATTTTTTTTTTTCCCTCAGACCCGCTCCCGAAACGGTGAAGACGTCCCCAGCACGCAGGCGTCCTCCAGCCCTCGCAAGAACGTCGTCTCGGCTTGCAGGTTCTGTTGCTGGCGCCCGTGAGGCGCGCTTCCCGCCTCCGCTCGCCCGAGTGAAAAATACGGTTAAAACCTAGGGCCGCTTTCAGCTGCCGCTTCCAGGCAAGCGTCGAGTATCAGCTGCATCGTGGCAAAATGCGGTTCTGCGAGTTACGGGTGCTTGAACTCGGCTCCCCTTTCCTTGGTACGCTTCAACGGTTATTTACATCGGAAAAATGTTACGAAGCCCGCTGGACATAACGTGCCGTGGGACTCGGCGGCGGCTGAGCATTGCTAATCTAACAGTAACCAAAAGTACGTTCCTTTTGTAAGGATAGGAACCTTAAAAAAATCTGCAGAGACACGTAACTTAAGGCATTGCAGTGCATAAAAATCAGGCTCCTCGCTTTCGTTTGTCGTTCCA
The DNA here is from genome assembly GCA_013401275.1 of Pandion haliaetus. Classification (NCBI taxonomy): domain Eukaryota; kingdom Metazoa; phylum Chordata; class Aves; order Accipitriformes; family Pandionidae; genus Pandion; species Pandion haliaetus. The sequence continues at coordinate 15,634 of VYZV01042713.1, forward strand.
CACAGGCTGCCTCGTGAGCCTTGGGGCACTTAAGTGTTTTATTTTGGATCAGGGATGCACTTTTGAAGTAAATGCTGTCATCATCTCTGCTTGCAGGGCTTTGATTCGCTGCGTGTGTGGAGTGCTGTTGGAGTGCATGAAGTAGATCCCTTTTGGATGAAGCTAAATGCATTCCAGCCACACACGCGCGCTCCCCATGGGACCCAAACTGAACTAGTCGAACCGTAGGAATCCCTGAAACGTGTATAGCATGGAGATCAGGCCCTCAGCACCAACTGTTGCACGCTGCAGGTCTTCTGTTAGGCCTTGGTGCTTGCCAGTGGAGTCAAAGACTCGGAGCTTTGTATTTCGGAAGGAAGGTCCCAGAGAATTTCTAAGGTAGCACCTGAAAGACCTGATTCGTGGTTCACGGCAGGCAGTCAAACTGATCTTCTGAAACCTGGGTGCTTAAAAGTCTGCCCAAACCCCCAATCTGTATATGGATCTTCCCATATTGTTGTGTCAGGAGTACATCACATCATGCATAGCCATAAGGATAACTTGAACTGAAGTGCAAGATGTGACGCTGTTGTCTAGATGGTAGAAAATCTGCTGCCAGTGTTGCTACTCCAGATACTGTCAGTGGCTTTTGTGGTCCTTAACTGCCCCCCTATGCCTGTAACTCATTCCGGGACAGAAGGCAGTGGTGCTACGAGTTAAAAATTAAGATAAATGACTGGGTAATGCTTAAAAATAACAAAATTAATTTCTGGTGTATCTTGTCATTTTAATATGAGGCCAGATTGTAAGCGATGTAGTACATGTTGAATTTTTTGTGAGAAGGCGTAGACAGAACCACTGCGAAATCTGAGCAGAGAACTGGGGATTTTTTGTTATAACCTACACAAAATCAATTTCCTTTTCCTACAGTGCTTCTCAAAAGTAAGCCATTTCATGCACAAACATGACGTAGTTACTCTCTTTACCGAGATTTGCCTTCTTTTGGATGTTTCTCATAATATGGTGCGTGATAGAGAAGATAGAACACTGTATAATAAACTTTAATCTGGAGCTTTACTTCAAAAAGGAGAGCAGTCATGCCTGAAATCAAACATCAGAGCTCACTTCTCTTCTGTATTCATCATAATATTTTTCTCTCTCATCTTGTGGTTGCAACAGAAATGTTAAGAGTACAACAGATTTTTGTTTACTCTGTCCAAAAGTTTAAGGCTAATTTCACTCAGCTAAAAAGATGGCCTTTTCTAATATGAACCCTTGCAAATCAGGCATGGGTGTGGAGGCCAAGCCCCTTTTTTCTGACATGCACATCATGGTCTCTAAGAGGGATTTTGTTTTGAGAAGCTAGACTGGACTCCTCCAAGTCCCTAAAATAAAATACAGGAAAAAATACGACTTAACCAGGTAAAACAAGCATATATGACTCTGAATACAAGTAAGCAGCAGGTCTCGTTCACAGGAAAATACCATTCTTAGACATTTTTCCCATAAAAAGGAGGGGAAACGCCCAAGTTTAGGCCACCTAAGTGTTTTTTCCAGGGTCTCCTAAGGGGGTTGTGGAGTGATCCAGGCCAGAGAAAAACCCTTGAAGGCAGCAGCCAGATTGTCTTGGCTTCCTTTTTTGGTCCCACAAACTAGCTGGCTCGGTGTCAGGCTGGCCCTCCAGTGCAGATCAGAGCAGTCTGATCTGTTCTGCTGGAAACGGCGTGAAGTGCCGAGTCCTACACATGTCATCTCTAGGAGCGCCTGTGAGTCACTGCGTCAGCTGGGCGAACGGGCACCTACGGGTTTGATGGCTAACCGATGTGATGCAGTCTCGGCAGGAAAGAGCTGCTTACCCGCGGCATCCCTATCAAGCCACTGACACTAACGAGCCAAGTAGGAATAAATTTGATGTAAGCATCCGTGGAAGTGGATGGCAAGAGGATACCGAGGAAGTAGCGTTATGCATGCAGTGTAGACAGGTATAAATGTAAATACACGGGGCAAGATACTATCACAGCGTTTTAGAAGAGCCGTTAAAACAGGCAAAAATCAATGGGCGTTTTCGCCTGGCTGAGAAGTGCAGAAATTGGCACACGGATAGGAGCAGATTATTCATTTATTCTTTCTTGCAGTGACATTTCATTACATACAGATGAAACAAAAACCATGAAGAAGTGAATGGATATTGTTTCTTTCCTAGGGTCTTGAGAGAAAACAATGCAACAAAAGGGAGTGATGCTGGTTTTATTATTTTTCTCTATAAACCGGCTGTTGCTTTCCCAGGAACCAAGCTCTCAGCTGAGCAAGCAGCAATTTAAAATGAATTTTATCATGCATTTCCTATGCAGCGTTGCATATTTAATACATGCAATAAAGGCCAACAGTCACAATTCTCGGGTGGCAGAGTTTGCTATAACTGCACTGACACACTTCTGCAAAGCTTTTCTTAAAATGTATATTTTAAAATGTGTGATTTGCAAGTATTGCCCTTGAATGGGATCGTTTCATTTTGAAGATGGGGCTCATGATCAAAGAGTTAGGGCTTTATTCCTCCCTGTGCAATCACTTCCACGCAAGGGCTACAAACCAATTTTTTTCCTCCTCCATTTGGTGGGTCCTGAAACCATCCTTCACCGAAACAGCGAGTGGTTCACTCCGCTAGATTTGCCTGGTACGGGAGTTTGTGGGAACTCAACGGGGATGAGGGTTTTCTGCGCCTCCCCACCACAGAACTGCTAGGTGGTCTGCCCAGCACTTCGAAGCCCAGCAGAGCCCTTCCAGGAGGGGGGAAGCAACACAAGAAACAGTGCTTGGTCTGCAAGAAATAGTTCTCCTGTCTTACTTAACAAGCCTTGTTTAGGCTGTGAAAAGTACCAGTGCTCTAGAGCTTACCTACTCTCTGCCTCTTAGTTCAAAAATAGGTTTTCTGTGGTGCTTAGCCACCTGCTGTGTTCTCCTCTTACGCATTACCACTGCCCTTTCTTCTGGCTGCCTAAACCCATGTGGGTAGATTGCAAGATGCACATTCTGCTTTTACAGAGCCAGGACTCAGCCTAATTATAACCTGCAAGATCAGGCTGTGACTGTTTTGACTTGCAGAAGCAAAGATGAATAATTGAGTTGTTGACATTTAATTTGTTTAGATATTCTGAACTCTGAATTTTCTGAGTTTTACTGTAATCTATTGTGTTTATGACAGCGCTGATACCTGGTGAAAATGACCACCGTTTGCACCGTGTTTTCCAATAAAGTAAATTGACTTTTAGCAAAGTAAAAACACTTCTGTTGTTCTTTTATGATTCTGAAGTCCCTGTGTTTTTGTAACTTTTCCGTCACAAGAAAATAGTACACAGAATGAAGTTAAATAATATTTCTTTCCAGACTACGGTAATTTAGACAATCTGACATTTCAAAGAACTCCACATCTTTATTTCAGCAGTAATGACCAGTTATGGTTAATGGATTTCATTCATCCTAATATCTCTTACTGTGTGTAATAGGCACCTTCAGTGTGCACGTAGGTAGCTTTGCCCATGAGGTGTTTCATCCTGGAGCATAATTCATAGGTTTATGTCAGCATTTGGTTGGAACAAGGCAGGGGGTAAGATGACATGATTGCAGGGTGGCTTTCTGTTGCAGCAGTCTGTGTCTCGGGCTCTGAGGGCAATTCCTGTATGTCTAGACCCACCAACGCTGCAGTCCTCAGCTCATCGCCGGATAATGGTGCTGAGGTCCATCGTTACAGTCCCACAGATCACATCCTCTTCCACCCCTTTTTTCCCCGCCGTGGAGCTCTGGCGTCCCTAGCAATGGTGTCAGAATGAAAACAGGTTAGATAGGATAGCTCACGTATTTTTCCAGTGATTATTTTCTTAAAATCAGGTTTGTTTTCAGAGTATTTGTAACTTCCCATAAACAATGTCCCAAAGCATGCCCCTCTTGTTATATTTAAATACTCTATTTTCCCTCTTTGTCTGACTTCTCCCTCATACTCCTTTCTCTCTTGGTTGCATTTAAACTTTATTTAGTTACTATGGTTTTCACCTATACCGGCAGCATCCCCCATCTGGGGCTCTTTTGACCTATTTCCTAAGAGAATGGGTTTCCATAGGAAAGAAGAACCACCCCTCCCATCTAGAAAAATTAGAATTTATTAACTGTCTTACTAAGCCGAGCCTAACGGAGAGCCCATGCCGCTGCATTTAGCATCTGTATACAGAATCCCAAAACTTTATGCATGAAGCAGTAATATATGAAATACTACACCTAGGCTGACGTTGTCCCACTAAATGCAATCTTCAATTAAAGAAAAGATATAACTTGGTTTTAATGTCTTTTTAACAAGGGGAAAGTTTTTTTTCGGGGGGTTTGTAGCCTGACATACGNCTATTGTACCTAAAAGAGTCCTACTCCTGGACAGTATTCTTATTTAGGTGGAGCAGGTGTCGTACAAATCTTACTTGTATAAGAAGATGATCCCTGCCCCCAAAACCTTAGAATTCGAGAGGTGACAGGTGAGAGAGTATTGGGAAAGGATGAGGTGGGTCGCATAGCATGGTGGTTGGCTAGGCTTAGCCAAATCTGTAGCATCGTGGCAGAGGTGAATTTCGAACAGAGATTTTTTTTAAGGAAAACACTGAAGTGGCTTTGCTGACGTCTATGAGAAACTCAGCAAGAGCACATGGGAGCAGTATGGGAGATAGCGTGGATGTGCGTACCCGGAGTTTTAACAAGCAGATGATAACTATCCTCCTGGGCACGCAGGATGTAAGAGCTCCAGAGATGGTATGGTGGGGATAGATTGAAACGGACTTGAAAATGAAGACAGCGTACGCTGATGCTGTAAAGATAGGGAGAACAAAGAAGGAACTGTAAGAGAGGAAGATTTAGCACTTACCATCTCCCTGAATGATGACGAATTATTAAGGTAGTGCATGAGAAGGGTAAGGAAGCAGATGTTGCAGCAATCAGTGTGTGGCGTAATGAAAATTTGGATGAGTTTTAGTATGCAGATGAATGCAAAAAGCCTTCTACTAGAAATGTTAGGAGAAAGTCTTGTTAGGATTACGGCATAATTTGGCTATGAGAAAAAAGATGGAGGTGGAAAGTGCAGATAAGTGGCAGGCTGGGTATGACGTGTCACGGTGACTGCAAAGGAGATGCAACTGAAAGTGTTGTTTTAAACATACTGTTCTTGGGGTCATGTCCCTGAAGAACAAATGTGAGCCAGATTTTTTGAGCCTTTCCTTTGAATAAAAACAGGCAGGTCTGGAGTGAAGAGATGAATACTCAAAATAAAAACTAAATCATCATAGGGTTAGATCATCATAAATGCTGGGGGTGGGTCTTGAAAGAACTCCAAATGGCATGAAGTGGTAGTGGACAGACACACAGAGGGAACACAAAAAAGAGGCATCGCGGAAACTTAAGGAGGACAAGGTTTCAGTGATGGATTATTATTTTTCAACTTTGGTTCAGTTCAAAACCAATGACAGGCTCAGGTAAGAGCAGATTATGTTGTGTCCCCGGGGGAGAAGGCCAGTTTACAGAGGTTCTGGGATGAAACTGGAGAAGAGGTATGTTTAATGAGCTTGGAGGTGGGAAAGAGGAGCAGAGCAGTCTGTAGTTGGTGAGAAAAGGGGATCAGAAAAAGAATGTCTTTGGTGGGAGCGTGAGAACTGAAGGAGGAGTGAACAACAGTTTGCTTAGGATGGAAGAACGGAGGCAAACGGAGGAGTTGGAAAAGAGAAATTCTTAATATGTGACATGGAAGATGGAAAGGAGTTACAGAGAGGGAAGTGTTGGAAAGCAGATGTCTTCATGCAGAAGACATTGGTGAGATCCCAATGTGGAGAGTGAAGGAGATGCAGGAGCGAGGTGAGAGGGAGGATGATTCAGGGCAGCAAAAAACCTACTTGAGATGACAGATGTTCTCCAACTGGAGAATGGAGAATTACTTCACTAGGAAACTGGAAGAACTGAAGATGGATGAAATAAACTTGCAGTGGGGAAAGACAGCTCTTGGGTGATAAGGGTGAAGAGTGAAGCAGGTAGAAAATGAACAATAATCTTTGAGCTAGAAGGATAAAGGAAAGAAGAAATGTGGGAAAAGAGAGGGGAGACAAACACTGATAAATACTGATGACCTGGAAATTGTGGGAAGACCGAGTGACAAAGCAAAAGGGAGAAGAAGACCTTAAGTATGAAGCTGAAAGATACACTGTTTAGACGGGAGGAACACAGGGTCAGAGATCTGAGCATATGGCTGATGAAAATCTGTGCAAGACAGTAAGCTTTGGAATAGGGTGAGCTGAAGGAGGAACGCCAACTGAACACAGAAGGGAGACGTGGGACTCTTCAGCAAAGGGATTGGATGGATCAGCAAAGACTGACATGGGATACAGTGAAAATAAAAGAATGCCTTGGGTGGAAATCAAATAAGGCGGCTGAAGAGAACTGCTGCATGGAGAGTAGACAGCAAAAAAATGATAGGGGGAAGCGGAGAAGAGTCGTATTTGACGCTGCTAAAAACGGAGAAAGAGTGTAAGGGATGTAGCCAGGGAGCAGCATAGGCAGGGAGAAGCCCAGCATGACTGCCATGAAACGAAGCTGAGGGGAGAAATGCGTGGAAGAGAGAAACCTCTGAAAGAGAGGGGTGAGAAACAAAAGGATCCAGGACTCAGTGAGGCTGAAGGGAGTGACACATGAAGAAGTCACGGATGACAGGGGTTTTTAACAGAGACAAAGAGAGTGGGAGGAAAGGAAGGTGTGGGTGTGAAATTTGAAGCTGTGGAACAAGACAGGTAGAAGCAGCAAGGAAGGAAGATGTAGCTTAAGGCAAGACAAAATTTTCAAACTTGGGTGGTAAAAATAATGGTCCTAAATTCTGTTTAGCCATCTCAGTAGAAAGCAGCTTTAAAGCACAATCCCCCAAAACATCTTTCTCTTTTCTTTCCAGAGATCATCTGCAAAGAGTTGCTCGGATGTGTGGGCTTGCCTCCGGGGAGGGCAGAGGGAAATGGAATTCCTGATTCCTACTCTCTGCTGCTCATTTTGTTCATCAGGCTGGTGGAAAGGCTGATAGAAACCATATTTAATAAAGTAGCAGGTGACTGATTTAGCTGAGAGAAGGCATAGATGTTAACAGTCTCATTCCTAAACAATTTTAGGTCTTTCTGTTTCATCACATTTGGCAGGTCTGGTTGGATGGTGTCCGTACCAAGGCTTAATACAGACTTGAGCCTGAACGCAACCTAAACAGCTGAGACCAGGTTTATTTCAGCAATCTCGAGGGGTCTGCTGCTTGGTAATGGTGTTGATTTCTCTCTTAGGGACTTTTCTGTTTCTCCAGCTGCTTCTGCGAATGGCTTCTTTCAGTGTGAGCTTTGCTTGGAAGTGGAGACCTTTTTTTCCTGGACGTGGGCCTTGCCACTTCTCCGTGCTTCTGTCACCTGGAGTTTGGGTTTCTGCAGAGCGCGCTCCACAAAACCATGCCCAGAGATCAAAATGGAGCTTCCCGAGGTGGGCGCAGAAGGCCCACGGGCTGAGCAAGTTCCTCGCGATGTTCCCAGCGGGCAGCCGGGGCTCCCCTCAAATTCAAAGCGTGCATCTTCACACGCCTTGCAAAGCTTTGGGACGGGGCCCGTCTCGCTCGAGCACACCGCTCGCTCCCTGTCGTAACTCAGCAGCTGGGGTCTTCAGGCGAAGGGTCTCTGCTCTCCCGTGCCCCGGGGAGAGGTCTGTGGGTCTCGTAGCTCCCGTGCTCCCCAAGGCGCTCTCCCCGGCACTGGTTCCTCAGTCATTGTGTCTACAAAAGAGCCTGAAGCTACACAGCCTGTGTCCAAGATAAGCTTTCGCCTTCCTGTTTTTGGAAAGGGATTTGGCTGTTGGGTGCAGGGAGCCGCGGCAGGCTGCGGTTCTGGTGTGTTTTCTAGGAATGACTAAGAGAGGAGGAGTTTGTGCAGTCTGACTAAATCCTGATGACTTTGTTAGCAGCTGCGTTTCTTTAACTGTATGTGAGCTTGCTGAAAGAATGTTTTTAATCTTGTAAAACCTTCCTCAGTTTTTGATGTTGCTTCTCACACACATCCTGTTATTTTCCCTTTTTAGCTTCAGTCCTTCCGTGTTTGACACAGGCGTTTCCAGGAATATTTTAAAATGGATTTTTTTCAACTTAGTGAACATATCACTTTCAAATATTTTCATTGTTGGCCAGCGTCTGAAGATTTCTTGGTTTAAGTCAAACCCCTCAACCCCGGATAAAAACAACATTTTGCTTTACTATATAAGCAGCCAAGCCAACTTAAAAGTGAAACACATTAAAGCAGAAAAATGAAAATCTGATCTGGTAGACATTTTGCTTTCAAGTTATAGCAAGAAATGCAGAGGGAAGAGGTCAAATCTTGACCAGAATAATGCATGCGTGGGGTTAAGGACTTGATTGGAGGCTGCATCAGAAAGAAGGTTGTGATTTGAGTTCTCAGAAGCAAAATGAATGAAGCGCACGAAAGCTGGTTTGGCGTCAGAATGACGGTTGTCCCAGGTTAGCTTCCCTGCTGTGATTTCAGCTGCATCCAACCATGACAGCGAATAGTTTCTTGTGTTTGGTCCCAGCCAAGAAACAAAAGCATAAGAAAAAAATTTGGATGTGAGGACTGATATACTCAGTGCTGCTGAAAATTCAAAAGCATAAGGCTTCAGTTCTCCATTGTGGACCACTCCCTGGCGAAACCAATACTATCCTTTTCCCCAAAGCTGTGTTGGAACTAGTTATCCTGTAGTGCAGTGACATCTACTGAAGGAAAGCAAAAAAAGCTGTAGGAAAGTAGCGTTGGCCTCTCAAACATAATGCAGTCATCAAAGCTTGAATGTATTTTTAAATACCCAGGGGTTTCATATTCTCCCCTTTGACTATTTCAGAGCTATTATTATCTGATTGTTACTCGGCACCCATCATCACAATGCTTCCAGACTTTAAACAAACATATTCTGCAACTTGCTTTGTAGGCAAATATTTAACTCCTGAAAGACTGTGTTTTAGTTTTAGTTCGTTCTCCATTTAAAAATAGAAGCGAAGGGATTTTTTTCTCACTGAAGGAGGAGAGAGATTAGAATTTAGGGGGCTGGCAAATGTTCAAGGTGTTCAGACAGAGCTGGCTGCCACCTGCGTGCCTCGGGGTGAGAAGAGGTGGCAAGGACAAGGAGAACTGTCACTTCTGCTGTTGAGGTGAACTGCTTGTATTTGTATTACGTTTAGGTAGAGCATATGCGGTGGTGTGTTTTCTTTACGCTCTCCTCTTGCCAGCAAGCAAGCACTGTTTTATACTGGAAATGAATCTGAACCCGTCTTTATTGACTAAGGACTCACGTTACATACAGGCGCCTGTGGGGAAGACCTGCCGTGTTTGCTGGCAAAGGGTTGTGGTCTGTAGCTGCCCCACCTGGATACATCCATCTCTTTCCTTTGCCAGGGGACTGGAAACGGGGATCTGATCTTCCTGCTGCTGGCAGCAGTGGCTGCAGGTCTCTGGGGCGGGAGGAAAGTGGGATTCATGCCTGCACCTCCACCCTTCTGAAGCAGATAGTCTCTCGTCCTTTTAGTTGCAAGATGCTCCTTGAAGGGATACCTCCAAGCAGAAGAAGTCCCATCAGTGTGTGCAAGTGCCAAACTATCACTGAGCTAGGAAAAAAGCATAATGGAGCTGCAAAATGTTGCTCGACTGAGATCACTGGTGTTTGAAAAAGACCTGAGAATACTGATGGGAGGGTTTTATGGTTCTGCGCTCTTCTGCATTTTTTTCTAGTCTCCCAGCATGCGACATTTACAGCCTATAATTAAAACAGCTTGCTGCTATTTGCATTTTCATGAAAGGAGCCTCTTTTAACATGCCACTCTTAAATCTCCTATTTGATATCGAGTGAAATTTAATTTCAAGGCTTTCCTCTTTGCAGATCATTTAACTCTTAATGGCTTTTTAGCCTAAATCTATCTCTGCTTCTGTCTGAGCGAGTGTGTCTCCCACCCCCCCCGTCTCTCTTCCTCATTATTTGTTCACCTTTAAGCCATTCCAAAGCTATTGGAAAGACAGATTGCAAAGACAGAAGCCTGAATTTTGCTATTATGCTCAACAACTCTGGCACAAGTTCCTACACATTCCTATTAAATATATGTCTGGAGCTGAAAACCCAGTGAGGGAAAAATGGTCTTCGGGCTGCTTGTTAGTTAAATAGTTCTGTATGGCACTCTCTGCACATGGGAGTCATATTTATGGATTTAGATGAACAGCGGAAGAATAGTGCTTGGCACGATATTCTTGGAAGTGCTGAATTTGAGGACATATATGAAGTTAAGTGCTACTAGGTACTTTGTGCAGTATAACTGAGCAAGGCATCCCGTAGGGAAGTAATAGCTAGCAGCAAAGGATGTCTAGCAAGTGGAATTTTCTGTTGATTCTCTCATTCCCTTCCCTATCTTTCCTTTTCCTGACAGAAACAGATGGAATTTTATTTTCTCACAATTACTGTGAACTGAGACTAACAGCTCCTAAGTTGGCAGTGAGGAGGTGGAAAGGTGTGGAAAGAAATAAAAATGTGCAAACTCTCTGTAACAGTCTGAACAGCGAAATGTGGAAATAAACCTTGTCACATGAACTAACCAGGACTGGCCTGTGACTTGGGATTACACCCAATACGTAACGATCCACCAGCTCTTCAAATAATGTGTGTATGTTAAACAATAACACAGTTCTGTGGTCCTTCTGCTGGTGATTAGACCTTCCAAACTACTACGAAAAAGAGGAGCACCGCCGCGTTATTTACCTAGTGTTGAGGCCTGCAGAGGTTTTTGTCAGCTTTGGAATCGTCGTTTAAGCATGGTCTATATGGAAGCCATTGACTTTCTTGGAACATTTCCTTTAGGTTCCTCTTTGCCCCATTTCACCTTTTCCCAAATTCTGTTATTTTTCTTTTTGTGACCATGACCTTATTTTTTAAATTGTGTTATTTAATCATGGGGGAGGGCACAATGGTCATACACTCAAGTTTAAAATCTACCCCAGCTAGCATATGGACATCTCCCGAGAAGGCAGCCACTCGACCTTCTTGTAGGCTAGTTCTGGAGAAAGTCGGGACATGCCCCAGGTACTGGCCACGATATGATTATCTGACATAGGCCCCGGGAGTCACACAAGGACTTTCTGTGCTACAGCTATCCTTAATTTTGAGAAAGAAAACTTTCTACGTTGAACAGGTTGAGTACCTTATCTTATCCCCTAAGCAGGCTGCATGGAAAAATGAGGAAATTAATATTGAGAGAAGTAGAAGCTGCCGAAATGCCGTTTTATAAACCTTGGCTGAGGTGCGCGGGGGGGAAGGCCTGATCCAAGCCTCAGTTTTGTTCCTGGAGAGGATCCCAGCGCAGATTTCCGCATGTGCGGGACCTGGTCCCACGGTGGGGAACGCACACCACCCGGGCCGGAGCGAGGGTTCCCCGTCAGCGTGAATAGGGTGAGGATATCCCCGCGGGCGAAGGGCAGTAAAGGAAGAGACTTTGTGCAAGGGAGAGAAAACAGAAAGTTACGCAAACACGCATCACGGAAAGGGTCTGAGCCTCAATGAACGGCACAGAGACATCGAACAGCAGAGAGGACCGACGGAGTAAATACAAAGCATGGACTAATTTACCTGGTTAGTATGAGCAGCCAAAAGCAACAACAGACCTCTTCCTTTGCCTGGGTTTAATTTGGTCTGCGATTAAGATGTTTTGGATCTTCTGCATTTCCTAATTCCCACCCTGGCCTGTTAGCACTATGCCAGCAAGACAAGGCAGCAGTGCTGAGGCTGGCACTCGCTCTCATGCCTTGGCAAGGAAGGAAGAATGCCACCTTTTCTGAAAAAAATGTGATGACCTTGAGCGCAGGGTCCTCACCAGCTGTCTTTCCCTCGCCACACTCTTTTTCAGAAGGACTGGGGAGGGGAGGGCTCCTTCACTCCTGAGGCACTTGACCTCAGCTACAGTCGGGGTATATTTCAAGCTCAGTTTTGGCTTTGCTACAGAACCAAGATCATGCTGCTCCTGAGTACTGGCTGCATGCTGCTCTAAGATCAATAAATTCATTTGGGCGTGATGGACTTTGCGATTGATACTGACATTGCTTATCATGACCTGTTATTTCAAGAGCCGGAGCTCTCCGCATTCTTGGTAGTGTTTGTATTGATCATAACCCTCTCTCGAAATGATTATCAATGCCAAGTGATCAGGGTTGCTGCCTCTGCGCGGACTCGTGTATTCCTTCCTCTTTGCACCAGACATGCACGTTTCAGGCTAACACTTTGCTTAGCCTGCAGTGTAAAGCAACAGCCCCAGAGGCTGTCAGTGATTCCTTCTCATCGCTGGGGAAGCCGAAATATGGAGGTTGCTGATGGTTACACACCTTAAGGTTAAGCAGAGCTTCCAGGAAGATGACTGTGAAGCACGGGATAAGAGACGTTGAGTACACTAAAATTATTCAGCTACATATTTTCTGCCAAGCGGACCCTGAAAGTTCTGGGAAGAATGCCAAAGTGATGCTGGTAGGTGAATGTTTCTGAGCCATCTTGTCCTTGACTGCAGGAAAACAGAAGTGTTGTTGGATCAGGATGGTTTTTTTATAAGGCTCCCCTCTCTTTGTTTTGCTTTTCTTCGTGTGGAGTCATGTTAAATACTGGATCAAAAATCTTAAGAGCCACTTTTTGATGGTGCACTTCTCACGGAAAAACGATGTGTCAGATGGAGCTTTTAGCTATGCAGTTTGCATAGACTGCACCTTATTTATTTCATGATTACCTTATACCAGTATCATATGCATCTTCCTGGGTTTCCAATGTTTGGCTGATTCACTGCATACCGCACATTGAAAATGCTTAGAACCTTGCGAACACAACCAGCCTGCCTCACATTCCTCATACTGCGTGCTCATTTCATGGAAGATCCAGCTTCGGTCTGCCTCCGTGCACACAGCTGTGAAAGGTTTGGCCCAAGTCATGTCTGAAACCTCCTTCTCGAGCATTTGCTCAACAGGATTCTGCACTATATGTTGTCTTGTATTTGGGACTTTCACACCTGTGCCTAAAGGCAGTGGCTATTGAAATTTCTACCATGGTGACACCTTTATGCAGAACTGGCCTCTGAAATATGGCTTGTTTGATTCTCCCAACTATTTTTCTTTACCTAAAAAATTAAAAATTACTGCCACATTTGCATTACGTTGTATGAGTTAAAATCTTTGCTCCTGGTAATTTTGATAAGGTTGGAATGCTTCTAGATAATGATGAATCTTTGCTAAGCCCTTTTCAGCACCTTAAATCCCTACTATTATTTTTGTCATTGTTATTAGTATTATTATTACTACAGTTCTAGAGCCTTCTTTTCTGTTCAGCACAGTCAATGAGGAGAGATTTTCATTTTATGTCTGCCATTTTTTCCGACACCGTAACAGGAAGATTTCTTTCTATTTGACTTCAATCATACACTGACTGATGCTTCTGAAGCTCTCTTTCATGCCTTACTTTTAGTAATTGTAATTGCACCTTCAATGGAACATTCATTTCACATTAGCTTCTTGTACTCTGGCAGAATTTTGCAGTGAGGTAGAAAAATAGTCTAAAAGCCGTTAAAGAAAGATTGTCCAAAATAAAAATTTTTTAGTTCCTTTTTGAAACATTTTCTAATATGTGACCCCTGTGAGAACTAAAGTAGCCAAATCAAGTATATGCTAAAATACTAAGCATTTTTATTCTGTAATTTATTGCTATGTGAACAGAGGGAAGAAAGTATGCGGGAGGTGCTGAAGGCACAGGATTCAGTCGGCCTGGAGTAATAAATGTCCCACCTAATCTGCACACTGCTGTATTTAAAATCATTGTTAAGAATTCTGGATTATATATGGCATTAACAGCTCTGAACAGATATATCTTTGTCTGGGGTTTACAGATTTATTTGAATATGCTGGGTATGATGCTCTGAGTTGAAAGAAACCTATTTGCTTAACAGTAGCTTCAGGAATGGAGCCACCGCTGAAGGACAGAGCCAAACATAAGGTACTGTCTTCTGCTGAGACTCTGGTGATGGCAGCTGAAAAGCCCATGTAGAATCAGGGGACAGCAAAAGAAACGCTGGTACGTGGTAGAGCCGGGAGGCTTCATCAGGTTGCTTTTGGGAAAGGCAAGCCTGGAACTGGCAGGGCGACCAGCTTCCTCCTATTTGACTCCTCCTGTGTTCAGGGCAACAGGCACGTGCGAAGAGTCTCTGTAAACTGCACCAAAGAAATACTCATGTAATCAATGACTGACGTGATTAGCTTTCTTCCTAGTGGAAAAACCCAATAAGCCCCAAATACTGGCTAGCCATGTGATTTAAGGGTCAGCACAATACTTTTTCAACCCTAAGAATGAGTGCAGCCCATCGTTGTACACAGACTAGCTAAGGACCCCGTGAAGGGTCTCGATAAATACAATAAAAGTGTTGATATATGTGAAAATGTACTGTGGCGCATAAACTCCAAATGCAGCTAAAGGAAAAAAAAACCCAAGTATAAATCTATCTTTTTTATGGGTTCGCTTATACTCAGACTGAAAGTAGACCGAAGGTGGGGTCACCAGGACCTGTAACATCACACGTCAGGGCTGATACTACGTGGGAGTTGTTCCGAGCAATGTGAACAGATTCAGTGTTATTTGAGGCCGTGTCACTATAGTTCTGACTCACAAGAGAGAGAAAATTAAGTTAGGCTGGATCCTATTATTCGCCTCGTGAACATTTCTGTGTTGGAAAATATGCATCTTTTTGATCAAATTCAGTATCTGATTTTCAACGCAGTCCTAGGTTACCTCTTTTTTTTTACTGTGTGCTAAGCTAGAGCGTTGGCTTTCCAAAGTTGCAAAACTTGCGATTTTGTTCAGTCTGCTGCTTTTTCCTTCTGCTGGAGCATACACCATCTCACAAGAGCTTGTAGCTCAGTCTTCAGGATCAGTTTTTACCTTCCCGCACAACTACTTTGGCTTTTGGAGTAAGGCAATTTTATGTCCTACTGCTATATTTTCTTTAGATCATTGTTTCCTAAAGCTACTGAAGCACTGAAAATGTGCACAAAAGGGAAGATTTCATTAAAGGGCATTACATGAGTTTAATGGTAACTGAAAGAAGAGAAACTGCCACTTCTTTGTGTCATCTCTCTGCAGTAGTCATTTCTCCACATGCCTCGGGCATCTGGGAACCTCAATTTATTAAACTTGGCTCAACAAAGACTTCTAGGGCACCATTTTGCAAAGGATGTTTTATTACTGTGTTAACGTCAAGAAACATCGAAAATAAAGGTTCCTGACTTTGTATATTAAAATAATCGGAGTTTACGGTCTCTTCAGTAGTGAAAACTTTCTATCCTCAAAAGGAGTTTTCTGTCACCAGGACTGGATAGAATAGTGATACATGGATGGGGACAGTGCAGTGGCATTATTGTTTTCCCAGCCCATGATCTCGGAAGCGCTACAGCTCTCTCTTTGTCCATCAGTATCCCTCCTTTAGGTATCTACGTTGGCTCAGATGAGAGAAGTCGACCAGCTAAATCACAGCTGTATGCTCTTCCATGGTGGGCTCTTTTCAGCTGGAAGCATAAAGCACCCCAAAATGTGGGCTCAGGTCCACAAGAAAAGTTGATCATAGGCCCCATGATTTCTGTGGGCTAATGTCCTGGCACACTTCCAGTATGTGTGGGATTTCAGTCAAGCATTATGAATTAAGAGGGTACTATAACTCCACTGCAGCTGTGGTGCCTCTGACCAGAGCATCACCACAGCTAGCTGGCCACGGCCCACAGGGTGGCAGATGGCACAAATACGGCAATGGTGCCATGAACTGCAACGGTTTGCTGTGAACACAAGCCAGGGGCATAGAAGGCCCTATTCCACACACACGGAAACATGCCGGTTTGTAAATGAAAAACAAAGAAAGAAGGGGGATTTTTGATCTTCAAATGGTTTAGGTGACCATACACATTCACTAGTTATCACAGGGCTGGTGGCAGGGGACTGGGGAGGAGAGGAAAGTTTTGTGAAATCTTTTGGAAATCCAAAATAACTACATTTTTCATGGTGACAAAGTAGTTGTAAGTAGGACATTAGTAATTTGCTGTTTACAAGAGCAGTCTGGTAGAAATATAATGTTTAGCCCAACTAAGAAAGGAAAAAAAAAAAACCAACCCCAAACTCTCAAACAAAGTCTGTCCATGCAATGGTATGAGATTAGCTAAGTAATCCATGTCTTGTCAGTGTATTACCTCAACTTGTTCTTCACTTGTCACAGTGAGTAAAAAAGGTCTTTGTCTTGTGCAAATAAAAAGACACTTGAGTATTTCTAAGTACAACTTTTGAGAGAAAAAATATTTGCTCGAGACAAACAACTGTTTTGTGACAGAACTATTTCAGGGGAAAAGAATGTAAAAATCTAAGCAGTGTGTCTCTGGTGTATAAATAAGTGCCCTGTAATTGTCTTTGCTAAAAGTGGAGGTAATGGTGTTGAAACAATAGACTCCATTGAAAAATGAAATCCTGTAAAGTGATAAATGTGTAAGGTCAGCTGAACTATTTGAAGGTAAATCATTTTTCTTTCCTTAGCTACTGGCATCTTTAATCTGAGAAAGAAGACATCCAGAAATTAACTCCATGTGTTCCACAGAGGTAGGAAAAGACCTATAGCAGGTATAGGATCACACCTGCCACTTGACTTAGTGGGAACCCCTTGAGCACACTGCCTCTTGACTGCATTAGACAATTCCTAGCACAAAAATGTCCAAACTGTGTTCAGACATGCTCAGCTCCCGCTAAGACAGTTTCACGCAGATGGCTGGCAAGACTGATGAGACCGATGGGTTTCTGACCAGCTTACGGCCAAGGGGCTAATATTTCACATTCCTTCTAAGAGGCTGGGGTCCTTTAAGCAGGTAATGGGCAAATCTCCTCCCCTATCCACAAAAAATGCCAGACCAGTGGGCCCAAATCTCAGCTGGAGCTCCCACCTGGAGAGGGGAGCGCTGACCAGTTTAGGGGTGCTTTGACTACTACACACAGCTCACACAGATTGCCGTAACGGGCAGAAGCGGCTGACGGCCTCCAACAGGCTGCACACACCAGGAGCAGGGCACAGAGTTAGCACGGCAAAACGAGTAGTGCGTCTTGTTTCATGTCAGCTTACGTGGTCATATGGTGTACTCGTGCCATACTTTCTCCATTTCTCAGTTTCCATCTCACCTTCCAGCCATTCCCAATTCCAATCTCTCCCAGCTCCCTCCCATTTTATATGTATTTTACATACACGAAGTACTGTATGTGTTACACCGTGTGTACATATATCTGGTATGTACCTACCTACGTAGCACGGCTGCTGTCCCAGGCAGCAGCAGTATCCTGTTGTGAAGAATTCTCCACCCAAGCACGTAAGTCAGTAGCAGAGCTCAAGGATCCTTCTTGCACGTATAGAAACACTCCACTTGTGATGGGAACATCAACCTCTGCACCGACAGCTGGGTGCAAGCGCAGAGGGCTTCATTTGAAAAGGTTTTGGCTCTGTCTCTGTGCTCGTGTCCTCCATTACTTTGAATGCATGAGAATTTTTCCATTAGAGCTTACTTTGTGAAGTTATTTTGGGAATAACTTCACAAGCAACTGAACAGGAATAAAGTCAGCACAGGAATAAAGACGGCGCACAAGGATAAAGACGTAGACAGTGAAAGCATAAAGAAAAAGCTGTTAATGCCAAGTGTGTAAGAACTCACACTCACAAAAAAGAACTACTAGAAAGAAAAACCCTATGTCCTGATCATTCAGATATTTGATATCTTACTTCTTATGCAACTCATTCTCTTTACATCCCTGGTGTTTCCATCAGAAATATGATTCTCCTTCCCTGCCTCCTGTTCAGCTTGTATTTTGGTCATGACAGTTTTTCATCTTTAAGAACAAAGGAATTTTTGTACTTTGTAAGATCAGAGGTCCGTGCAGTCTCACGACCTTCCTCTGACAATGACAATCCAACTGTTTGCCAAAAAAGTATGAGCAATTGTTACACACAAAAAAAGAATTTTCTTTCTTACCCTTAGCAGCTGTCAGCTGCAAAAGAAAAACCTGAAGGGATGCTCCCTATTTAAAATTATCTCTACTATTATTATCATAAGATGGTTAGGCCTATTTTAACCTCTGTAAGTCTACTCCTTTGTGATATCCTCTTAACAGCAACGTTGTATTGTGGTAAGGGGTTTCATAGATTACTCCATTTTAACTCTTCACATTTCCTGACATTCCAGTTCAGTGTATGTTCCTATGTTTGGAATAAAAGACTATATGAGTTTATATTCTTTGTACTTTTTTCTTTTATTTTAGTATTTGTTTATTGCCCCTCATTCATCTCTACATTAAACAGCCCCATGTATATGGTCTCTCCTTGTACAAAAGTCTTAAGAGAATTTCTTCTTTGTTTCATCATCTGTTTTTGAAATAATTTTATTTGCATTGTTTTGAGATGGAGAGAATAAGATAAACACCATAGAAAATATACCTCTGATTTAAGTAATGCTTGTATATTGTCAATGTTATTTTCGATGTTGCTTATAGGCCTTTTGTGATAACGATCCTTTTATGCAGAAAATTCCAAAGTGTGGCAGGATTTGCCTTAGGGACCACTGGCATCTTTACCCTTTGTTGGGAAACGTTGGGCAGAGAAAGTATTCCTAACAAGTTCCTGAGAAGTATCTCTTTGTTTTGCCTAAGAGTGAGTGTGTACTGTATTAGCAGCTCCATTTATTTCAAAACTCTCTGATTGTACCAGTTAACCCTGAGGACTTGTCCTTCACTTCATCCTGCTGTTTCAACACCTCTCCCTCCGACTCCTCAATCTTCACCTTTACTACCTGGAGGAAGAATAGAAATGGTGTAGGGCTATTCTGACATTTTCTTACTGTTTCTACCCTCCTTCACACCTAAACTTTACTCGTATTCTCATATTTTTAACAAAGAACATTTAAATAATCTTTTTTTTTTTTTAATATGTAACACAAGGGAAAGTCTTGTTAAAATTGAAAGCTAGCTAAAATAGTTGATATGCTTCATTTTCTTCACCCAAATGCTGAAAGCTGAAGGTAAGGTGATATATATCTATATAGATATATAGATATATAGATAAAACAGAAAAACACATTATTTTTGTATCTTTGTAAGAAATACTTCAGCTGCCATAACATCATTCCTTGTACACTAACACACTGTATTTGTTCAAAGTATTTAGCAGTAATGTTTTGACAAAGAGAAAAGAAAACCCCGTTACCTCAATGTACTGCTGATTTGGGGTTCTCTATTATTAATTCAAACAGTTGCCTTGGGAAACATAATCCTTACTTATGCATATTAATAAGAACGCTCCATTTGGCACTCTCATTCTGCTCCACGGCTTGAGACGCTCCCTGTCCCTCCCTTGCTCGGTCTCGCCGCGGCGCAGATGAGGTGCAGCCCCAGAGGAGGACAGGGACGGCGGGCAGGGGATGACCGCTCTTGCCTTGGAGAAAGGGAAGGACAGAGGTGCTGGCAGCCGCTGCTTGTGCTCTCGGCCCTCGTCCTGCTCCCCTTCCCCAGGCACCTGCCCTTTCGTTCTCCCCACAGGCTCTCCAGCAGCAAGAGTATGCCCTGGGGTCTTCTGCGCTTGGTGGGGCTCCATCCCCAGAGAGCTGAGAACGGCCGTGCCTGGCAGAGACCCCCCACGCCACCGGCGCCCGCATCGCTCCAAAGGTGGGCGTTGAGCACCCTCGCGGGCAGAAGCATCTATTCCTAATAAAGCTGAATAAACTAAACTGTAAGTAAATGAATAAATAAATGATCGAGAAGCTGAGTAAACGGAACGGCACTTTATGTATTCTTTTTAAACCAAGCTATTCTGTTTACAAAGAACAGCATTTCAAGGAAAGCCAAAGTCACGGGCGTTTGTGAGCTTGCAAGCCGAGAGCTGCAAGTAAACCGCCCCTGTCATCATGTGAAAACACAACGCTGACAGATCTCTGACTTGACGGTAGCACTAAACAGGATTAACCACTTTGGCATCTCAGGTGTCATTGCACTGAAATGGAAATAAGCGCTGCTCGCACCGAGAATGGCATTTGTCATATTATTCATGCCTGCGGTGGCCTCTCAGCGCGTACACGGTCGGTCACATCGTGCCAAACAATGTACAACTTGAAACTAAACTTTCAAGGGTGCTTTAACGGTGCTGTTATCAGTTAACTCTTCTTTTGGTGTTAGGGTGCTAACTGAAAGAGATGGCAACCTGCCTCAAACACCCCAATACTCCTGGCTTCGAGAAAAGCACGCTTTCGGTGTAATTCCTATGCAGCACGTTTATTTAGCAGTTAGCCCCTCACCCGCCCATGGCACTGCCCGTCACCTGTGCTTCACCAGGGCCACGCTCACCAAGGGCTGTAGCACCAGCGGGACTTGCGCAGCCGCAATTCAGTGGCCTGATTCCCCCATGGCGCATTCGGGATCCCGTTGCCAACCGGAGCGGCTCCTTCCCGTGGCTCGCCCAGGGCAGCCCAGGCGGTGGCCGGCTTGTGCTTCTGGCTTGCTCCCCCTGCCCGCTCGCCAGCCGGGCTCCCCCCCGCCACCGCACTCGGCGCCTTGGCCCCCTTCTGCCTCTGCCCACGCCGGCAGAGCCGAAGGGCCACAGGAGCTGCCAGCAGGCGCTGGCTGGGCAAGGAGACAAAAGACGACGTCAGGGGGCTAGCGACGGCAGCTGGCAGATCCCATGGCAGAAGCGCTCAGCTCGGTGGCACCACAGAAACCGTACCGGATCTGGAAGCTGCGGGAGCACGAGGTCCAAAGGCTGCGTACGAGAGAAATTCACCCCTCACACGCACCTGTATGACCCTGCCAGGTTGCCTAAAAACACCGGGGGTAAGAGTGCGTTTGCTTAAATTTGTTCCTTCTCCCAAAGCTTCCCCACTGCCAGAAGAGCCGGATTTTTATTTCTTGTTGACCACCCAGGGAGCTGTCAGACCTTGCTGGACAGACCTCCCCAGCGCAGGCCTGGGCCTGAGTGGGGCAGCGATCCCCCCGCCAGCTGGATAAGCCCCAGCAGCAGGGACACGGCAGCGCTGGCACCGACCGCTGAATTCCAAGGCAGGGATTATTAGCGCTTCATCTTGTTTGCCCGCTCCCGTAGGGAAGAGGGTGCTCCATCTCACTCCAGTTTCCTTTTCGCTTTTAAAGAGCATCCAAAGGAGACACGGTAGTACGTTAAAGGAGACTTTGCTTTTGCTTGCCGAAACGCGAACCTGGAGCCAGAACAGCTCCCCTGCGGTAACTCAGGAGCTCAGCCGTTCAGTACCCTCCTGTGGGATGACACCCGCAGCACCCCTTGAAGAGGTTCACTCTCACCCAGGCACGCAGAGACGCCAGCGGCATTAAAAGGGGTGCATCGGCCGCCTTCCGAACTGTTTCGTGGCGCGCCTCAAACGAGTGAGAATAATTAATCGTGAATTTTAACTGTCAAATACAATGCGATATATGTGAAAACAAAGAAAGGAGGTGTCAAAATGGGTTATTTAGAACCCTTGAAACAAACCATTTCCATTTACTGAAACAGTTTTACTCCGCCAGCTTATGAACATGTTCAGGATTTTGGTATTTCAGCTATGGAAAAAAATACCATAGAAATGGAAAATTCATAGGAAAGGAAAAACAGTTTTCTGTCCAGCCCTGCATATTATTTATCCAACCAAGAGGCAGCCTGACGCTCCAGAGAACTTGATGGATGTCAGGAAAAGAGCCCCCTCATCACTTCAACTTTTATCTTTTTTGGTATTACAAATCTATTGCAGGTTTTTGTCCCCAACTTTTTGGGAGTAAGCATTGTTTTCTTCTTTTTGCTTGCCACTGTGCAGGAAGCACTCATTTTAGGTAATACAAAACCAGCTAAAACAAATCTGTTTTCCCTTGCTGGGGCAATTTTAATCACTATCCGTCCAATGGCAAACGATCACCCATAGCTTAAGCCTAGCTGACCTGAAATTGGTTCCTCACGGCTTTTCCCCTGCAAATCAATTTCTAACTAATCCAGCAAAATATTTTAACAAGATGTGTGGCCAATATTCTGTTCCCACTTATTTCTGTGAGCTTCCTGTACCTCAGAGAAGTTATTTTCAGGTTTGCAGCCATGAAAATGAAAATAATGTAACTCCTTTTCTTATAGTGTTACCAGTTCCTACATGTATTCCTAAGCACCTTGTGTATATACTGTAATATTACAGCATTAAATGAAACTGCTTTAGAATGTCTGAATATTTTTACTTAATATAGTCGCAATGAGTGTTCTTTACACTTGTCATCTGTAATTATTCCTGTTCTTAATCTACACAATTTAAAAATTGTGAAGGAGGTGATGGCATTTCCTACAAGCAAGCAGAAAGGAGAAAAAAAAACCAAAAAAAAACCCCCAAAGATGTTATTAAAAGAATATGTCATTGTCACACTTCAGGCTTTGAAGAACTTCTGAGGCTGTTCTGGAAAAGGTAAGACTTCATTCTTGGGAAAGAACAAAATGTTAACTTGCTCTCAGATAAAAATCTACAATTTCTGTTGAATCCACATAAACGAGAGTAGAAGGCAGACCTATTCAGGTCTAAATTACAGCTCTCTTCGGGTAGTGAAACTGTGCAATCTCTCGTGTATCTGTAACATACTTAGTTACATAGAACAATCATATTGTGACAGCTTGAAAGAAGAGGGACTCAGAAAACAGGAAGGCAGTTTAAAATGCTGTTTGAAACAATTCATTTCTGGAAGCTAGCGGCATGCTCACTGCAGAAACAATAAAATCCTTTCCCTGAGGAAGTTGATACTTTCCAACGGCCTTAAAGAAAGCTTACGTTAATTGAATGGTGCTGCTGGCAGGGGCCGTGGAGGGTGATGGAGTCCACCCTGGGCCCGAGAGCCGGTCTACCTGTGCCAGCTCTGACCGACGGTGCCTAGCTCTTCTCGAAGAGTCTGAGGTTGGAGGCTGGAGAACCACCCAGCCAATCTTCTTCCCTTCCCTTAGCATTTCTACATTCTAATCTCTCCTGCTGTATTTTAAACCTGTGCTCTCTTGACCTGTCCACTATGGAACTGGAGAGCAATTCTTCCTTCTCTCTTCACAGCAGTCCTTCATGTATTTGATATACCTCCATATCTGTATTGTATAGTTATGTACGTTATTTTCTCTTCTTCCACTTTTCCCCCTTCAACCTAAATCCCTGTTGGTTTTATTTTTTTTTCCGAATTTCCTTACAGGGCATATTGTATAGGTATCCAATCATTCAGATTGTTCTTTTCTGCCCTCTTCATAGGCTACGTATTTACTGAAGCCAGACAGATCACGGCTACTGAGCTTTTCTCGGGCCATGCGAAGCAGGCTGTTTCACAAGCCTGTGCTTCTCCTTCTGTACTGTCTTCTGTGGTTTGACTTGCTCACTGCTGCTCTCTGACATTGTCCCCTTTGTATAGATTGTGATTCACATAACCACAGATCTTTTTCGTTTTTTCGTTTTCACATAGTTGCAGCTTTTTTTCCCTGCAGAAGAGCCAGCAGTTCCCCCTTTCCTGCTTGTATAGCTTGATCATATCTGCCTCTGCCCAGCAGCGTGCACTTAGCCCTGTTGAATAGTGCCCTCCTTTTTTCAGACCCAATCTCTGGTGTGTGAAAATCCTTCCAAATCCCACATCTGTCCTCCAGCATGCTACGGCCTCCCAGTTCGGTATAATCTGCAGTTATGTAAACATGGTTTTGGAACCATCGCCGGGTTCATTAACATCCTTCTGACAACGAGCCTCTTGTACCAGCTCCCTAAGTATCTTCACCTACATTATTTATTTCCCTTGTTTACCTAAAGAATATCATATGAAACCACATCAGAAATATTACTAAAGTGACATCCAACATGACATCCAATGTTTCTCCCCTACTGACGATGCCTCTGTGTGTGTATCCCACTAAGGAATTCCTGGCTAGGGGGAGACAGGAGTCACAAATAAAATCTCGTCGACACTGTCATGCAGAAAATGAAACATGTGCTCCTATTATTGGGTACTGCCCCGCAGTGCAAGAAGCCAGAATTAAAAGACATAATCAATTATGTGAGATAATAATAACTGAAGCTAAAAGGAAGGATTGGATTGTATTTCAAGAGCCTATACTTAAGGATGAACAAAATGAAATACATAAGCCTGATGTAGCATTTGTAAAAGGAGATCAGGCAATGGTCATCGATGTAACGATTCGGTATGACAAGAAATTGTCATCACTGGCAGATGCAGCGGCGGAAAAAGTTTAAAAATATTGTCATCTTAAAACTCAAATTCAGGAATTAGTGAATGCTAAAACTATTAAATTTATGGGATTCCCTGTGGGGGCACGAGGAAAATGGTATTCTGGCAATTACAAAGTGCTAAAGGCACTGGGAACCTCGAGTTCCCGACGAGAAAAAATGGCACGGTGTATGTCGAAGAAAGCTTTATTTCCATCGGTCGATACTGTACATATGTTTGTGAGTCAATCGAGATCTATTGTAATAACTTAAACTGTTTGTATTGCTTTGCTTTATTGTTACTTTGTTGTACTGTTACCTAATCTTTTAATAAAGTTACATTGTTGAGGGTTAGCTGACCCCACTCATGACGGTTAGGGATAGGTGAGGTTAATGGGTAAAACCTGGAAGGATCAATTTTGATATTGGAAAGGTTGGGAGAGTAAAAGGAACTCGCAATCATGATGTGTCACATTTATTTAAAGTTGGAACAAAAAGTTTAATTGGAAATGTCAATATTTTACTGATTTGGAATATATTTACTGATTATGACCCAGGTGGATGGGCCACCTTTACTTAACTCGGAAAAGAAACATAGATATAATTTATATGTGTTTGTTAAATAGCCAAATGCCTCGTCATCTAATTACTTTGTTGCAAGAGAGATTAGATTTGTTTGACATCTTTTGTTCTTGACAAGGCTGTGTTGGCTGTTACTTGTTGTGTAGCAAGTGCTCAAAAATAGCTTGTTTACTTGCTCCAGTATCTTTTCTGGGCACTGAAATTAAATAGATTGGTATATAACTTCCTATTTCCTTCTTTCCTTTCAACAAGACTGTTTGTCCCTTTCTGTCCTGTAATATCACTCCACTGTATATTCTCAAAGATAACCACTAGCAACTGAGATCTCATCAGCCAGTGCTTTAAGTCCAGCTGATGGAAGAGCAGCAAATTCCATCTGAATAATTTCTCACTTGGTCCTCTGACAGTCAAGTCTGAAATCTGTCTGTTTTCGCAAGTATCAATAACGCCTGATATCTAAAAAAAACCCCCAAATTAGGTGCAAAAATATGAAGAAGCTTGGCTTTCTCAGTGTTGTCTCTCAAAACCTTTGCAGTTCTGCTTGATACTGGAGTAATCATTTGCTTGGTTCTTTTCCATTTCTGGTAATGTACTTAAAATGATTTCATGTTACTCCCGATATCCCCTGCTAGTTGCATCTCATTTTCTGCTGCCTTTTCTGATTTCAGCCCCGCACGATCAGGCTACGCTTTTGTAGCTCTCCCAAGTAACCTGACCCAGCTCCTCTTTTCTGGATGCTTCATTCCCATCTGAGGTTCAGGAAGAGCTTGTGACAGCCAGGCTGATCTTTTACCGTGCCCCTTACCTCTTCTGCATGGATAGTTCACGCACTGAGACCCTTGATGTTGTTTCTTTGAGGAACTGCCTGCTCTCTTAGAACACCTTTCTTGTCTGCATCAACCTCCCAGAACATCATATTGACCAGTTGTATGAGTTCATTGGAGTCTGCCTCCATGAAACATCTTGGCTTTGTTCTGATGTCGTTGCTTCTTTCTAAAATCACGGAATCTCCCTGCAAAAAACTGTGAAGCCTCATACATGTATACACACATATGTGTATACACACATACGTATATATACACATATACATACAAACGTTTATCTCTCTCTTTGTGAAGAACGCTGAGAATTTAAAAAATTGCCCGTTTTTTCTGACCCAAATAATCCAGTGTAATACCTCTAAAAGCAAATGAAAGATGATGGGTGAGTCACCGGAAAACGAGCTCATCATTCTGCTGGAAAATGGCAGCAGGCAGGACTTCTTATTCCTTTTCTAATAATCCTGCAAAGAAATTGTTTGCTTTACATCAGCTGCAGCTCGTAGGTGAAGGACACACGTGAAGGCGTTATGGACCCATTTGGCTCCTGGATTAGAAGAGTATTAGAAGTGTTCTTCTGTTCTGCTCTTTTTACTGGTGATGTATCCGTGATCTCGCAGACAGATATTCTTGCGTTGGCTGGGCTTTCTGATTTTAGCCTCCTGGGAAAATTACGAGCAGGAGAGGACTGCACCAGATCACGGCTGAAAGGCTCCGCAACAATACTCCGAACGGTACCGTGTCCCGGTGCCTCACAGGGAACGGAGTCCTCAGACGTTGTATCTAGCACTGGCTCGGGTTTAAAGGATATCTTTAAAATACATTTTGGTTTCCTCTGTGTCTCCCAAGGACTTACTCTGCGACACTTGGCACATTTCTGTATCCGCCTCTATAACGAACATGATCTCTCGTTTTCCTGCAAAAGTTCAGTATGGCAGAAAAGGGAAAATATTTCAAATTAAGCAGCGTCCATCTGCACGGGTTATGAGCATACCGCACTTGGCTAGACAGGTTTTCTGTAAGCATGTTTCGGTATTTCTTCATCTTGCTCTTGTATATTTCTAATTACTTGGACTAGCGTGTTTTTTGTTTCTCTCACGTTGCCTAAATATTAGGTTTTTAGAATTTAGGGCAAGGACTCATTTTCCTTCCTTCTGAAGGAGCATTTAGTGCTTACGAGAGTGCTTGAAAGAGTCAGCCGTGACTTGCAACATACGCGGGACACTAAAGCGGGCTGTATCAATTTCACTTTCACATAGGCGAGTTTGAGGGTTTTCTCCTCCACTAACCCCCCCCGGAATCTCATTCTTGCAACCTCAGCTTAGTTTTGAATGTGAAGTTTCGCTTTGGAGCGAGGCGCGTAGCGAAGACGAGCCCTGGGCACGGAAAGCCCCGAACGCCGGCCGCGTTCAACGCCGCTTTCCCGGCCGGTACGGCCCCCGCCTCCGCGGGCCGCAGCTCAGCGGCCCAGCGCTTACAAGGCGGCAACGCGCCCCCCGAGGAGGCAAGGCGCGCTCTGCAGCCACCGCGCAGCACCGCCCAGCGCGGATCTCCGGCAGGCGACCGGCTGCAGCCGCCCGGCAGAGCGGCGGCGCGCCCGCCGTGCCCAGCGCTGCCCCGGCG
>VYZV01042713.1:44372-77456 GCA_013401275.1 Pandion haliaetus
TGCGCCCGGGACGGGCCGCGCTCCCGGCCGGAGCAGCGGGTCCGGCGGCGTTTGACAGGAGCGCCGGGAGGACACGCCTCCCCCGGCGCCTCCGCGCCCTCCTGTCCGGGGCGGCGGGGCTGGGCCTGCCCCCGGCCGGTCCTCGGTGCCGCGGCGGCCGGCGGGGTCCTGGGAAACGGGGGATACGCGTTAAAAGTTGGGTACTGCGGGGCGCGCCCTCGCCTTTGGTAAGGAGGTTGGGGGTGCTGCCTGAAGGCTGCGCGGCGAAGGGGCGGCCGGGGGGGGGCAGTGGTCGGCTCGCGGCGTGCTGCGGCGCCGTTCCCCTTTTCTCCGGAGTTAAACTGCGTGTGTGGCCCGCGTTGATCGCCGGCTTCAAGGGGGGGTCTTGCGTGGGGAACGGTATTTTCCACAGCTGCGGGATGGTCCAAAGCAAGTGGTTCAGGTACGAAAAGTTCTGCTCTTAGGGTGGTGTGCATCATCGCTGTCCTTAGCTGCGGGGACAACCTGCAAAGCAGATTGCAGTGCTGTAGTAATTAAATCGATATTCAAGTTAAATTTTACACTCGGTTACTCTTCAGGAGTGGAGAGACACTTGAAGTGTTTTTAAAAATCTCTAGCTACTAACTTACTGCACTTTAAAGTTGAAGCCTTTCCCTACAGTTATTTTTTCTGTTTCTCACTGATGAGTTAGGCTGTAGGAGATAGCCAAAAATAATTCTAAAAGGCTTAATGAAGAGGTGAAATACTGATATGTCAGTGAGTTCTTACAATGTAAACCTCGCTTGTGACTCGTGCATATTCTGACTGGTGTAGGCTTGGTGTTTAAAACTTATAAAGCATAGGCTTTGTAGATACGACGGTAGCTTTTCAGGGTGTCCTGTGCCTGATGTGTAAACAGCTCTTCAAGTTTGACTGGTTCTGAATTTTTAATTATTCAGAGTAGCAGTCTTAAACTTTTGGATTTTTGAAGCTTTCATGCTGCACCTTACTCTTTGGAAGTGGCGGAGAAAAGCAGTCGGTGAGGCAGTCAGGGTCAGTAACAACTGCAGCACTTGTGCAGATGGGAAGAGTAATGGCAGTAAGGCATTTTATGTTTGAGGCTGTCTTATTAACATCAGGTAATAAATAGGGGAGTGAACGCTTTGTGGTGTACCAGTTCTCCACAGGCCACCATCAAGTGCTGCTCAGACCGCAGCAACCCACAGCCCACGTGAGTGGGATCGCTGGCAGCGCGTCCAGGGAAGTCACTCGCGCCACCAGGCTGTGTGCTTGGGGGCAGGGGAGAGCTAAGGGTTTTCTCCCTTAGGGTACGGTAGAAGGTAAGTACTATTTGAGGATGATATTACTTGAGTTGATGGAAAGAAAAAGTACATTGAAGACACCTGTTGGTATTTTGTTTATGGGAAGTTTCACAGTAACGCAAGCAGGAGGCAGTGGGAAAGAGTATATGGTAAAACTGAAGTTGAGACCTGGAAGAACTTGTACGGCTTTTAACTTTAACATGGTCTGGTCTTGAATATGAAAGTAATGTTTATGGATTTTGTTTGAGACTCAGCTGATGGAGTTGATGCTCTAGTTCTCTATTTGGTGTAAATCTGTGGTAATATTTGTGTAATTTGGTCATAATATTTGTGTAATATCTTTCAGGTTGCTTGGTATTGTATATTTTTATAGTAATGTTCAGATTCAGCAAAAACAAATGCTGGCTTTTGATTAGGTGTTAAAGCTGCAAGTATAAACTCCTTTCACACCGGTTACAAGCCGTGTAGATATGCAAACGTGACTGTCTCTAATTAGAACGTTCTTAAAATTCGGTCATATGTTAAGTGTTGATCTTGATGTAGGGAGGTTAGGGAAGAAGCAGTGACAGTCCTCTAAAATATGTTTCCTCAGACTTTGTGTATTGCTACTTTGAATGTGCAGATGCCTTTTTTTTTCTCTTTTGCTGTGGCTGTCCTTGCTGCGTCCAGACACTGTGCCCTTGTAAGGCAGAGGTGTTCTTTTGTGGAGTAGCTGCTCGAGTTCAAAAGAGGCATTAGAGAGCGTTTCCTTTACAAAACCAAATGTAACTTTGTTTTTGGTAGTGTGAAATTTGTAATACTGAGGAAGTATTAATTCCAATATCGGTCTATAAGTTGTGTGTATAAAACGGCAAGGTGGCTTTTCTTAAGATGAGAGAATGTGAAAAAGCCTGAAGCAAACGTAGATAGCTCCTTCTGCCCTTTGCACACGGTTGTCTTTCTCGTGATTTTGCCTCATTGTTTTCTATTCCAATGGGATCGTGAGCTGTGAGGGAGCCCTGCTTACTCCCTCTGCTGTTGCAGTCGATCCATAATGGAGGAGATGTATGGGGAGAAATTAAGTCCTCGGTAATTATCCCCTGATATTAAATAGCATCACTAACAGGAAATGACATTTGTCATTAACTCTCCAGGACACTGCAGCTGGCTTTCTTACTCAGCCTGGGTACACCTACCTCAAACAAGGATGGGTGAAATACACGGTTATTCTTGCACGTTTTAAGATAATCTTTGAAAATACCATTTGACAGTCTACTGTAATATTTTCTAAGTGTGAATATAGAACAAATTACAGCTGAGAGTCCAGGATGCTGCTTCAGGGAGTCTACACAAGGGAGGCTGTTAGCCAACTTCTTGACCTCTGCATCTGCAGGGCGTTTAAAGTTCTGTTCATTCCCATTTGCAAGAAATAGCCTTAGGCATCCAGCCTTCGTGCTGATTGCTTCTTTCAGAGATTAAAATCTTCAATGTAAAGGACTATACTCTTTGTGTTCTTTAAAGTGTAAGATGTGCAACATAAATGGCCCAGAACTCTGAAATCTTTGTAGCATGTGGGAAGAGCCAGAAAATCCCATATAACATTGTTGAGGCTTAATAGAGCAGTTTGTAAATGTGAAGCAATGGAAATGTTAAATGGAAAATTATTTGTGCTTGAATGTTACAGGTGTTTTCATCACATCTAGCGGTCCTGGTATTTTTGCAAATACTTCTGATTTGCAGTTTTTGGCTCAATGCAATTTGAAGTCCCGGAATATTTGTTAATGTTCTGATGCGGTTTGGTGAATGATTCTTTTTTAGTGTGATTTGTGTTTTGGTATATGAGAGTGTTTTGACTAATACAATTTGCATGGCTTCTTTGAAGACTTCTTTTAAGTTCCAAGTGTTCTATAATATGGTGATATCTTGATGTAGTGGTAGGAAGCTTTAAAGTTAGTTATATGCACTTAAGTTTATTTTTGCATTGTAGCAATGACTGATAGCGGTGAGGTACATGTGGTGTGTGTGAACAGCTTTACTTATGAGGTCTATGTGGAGAGATGATACATTTGCTTGAGGTAAAGCCTCTAAAAAGTGAAACAGTTAAGTCCGTTGTAGTTTATTCTGAGAGTATATTACTGTGTGAATACCATTTTTGCACCTTCACGCACCTGCCAGCTGACTTGACCTGCATGGGCAATGAGGGCTGAGGGTGCGTACGCAACTCCTGCTGCCCCTCGCTCCTGCAGCGGTGGTGGCCATGGAGCAGCAATGCTGCCTCTCGCTTCTGGGAGCAGCACGAGATGATTTGGTGAGTGACCGGCTCAGTCCACTTGCGGGTATGTGTGTAAATTCCTCAAGTTGCCTAAAACTGGTATCCCGTATCTGTGATCTCTTCAAGTATATCTATCTATGGTCTTTTGGGAATGGCAAGGGGGGCTTGCAGGAGTGGAGGGGTGGCTTCAGGTACCTGAGCTAGCAGGGAGCAGGCTCCCCTTTTATCTGCAGCAGGTACATAGACGAAGAGTAACTGATGCATAAGTGATGATGATAACCCTCAGCGGTCTTTACAAGCCACCTTATCTCTTCTATTTGGGCTTGCTGTGATACTTTGTCTTCTCTACAGTGGACATTGGGCACAGGTACATACAACTAGACCATTTGTGGTAGAGGGGGTATACTGTCTCCTACGCTTAGCAACTCTCCTCCCAAGATCCCCGTCACAAAAAGTAACAGCTTTAGTTTCTATGTCCTTGGAATAGGACCAAAAATCCAGTAGTTTCGTATCTTAGATCTAAATGAATTGAAGAAGTATACGCTACTTCTTTGCGATGGTAAGTTACATGTCTCTCTTATTTCAGCAGTGTAGATTCGAGACCGATTCATAGTTCTGGACTTTAAGAAAGGTGCCGGCTTTATGGGTAGTGGTTGATCATTTTGGATCCAAATTGGTGCAATATTAAGTGTGTGCTTGTTGCGGTTCTTCCACGTCCACTCTTCCTGCCTTTCTGAATTACTTGCAGAGCCTAATATCAAAGTCTTTCTGAAATACTAAAACATTTAACAGAATTTTAGTGCCCTTCCATCTGTTTTAGCGGGGGGGTAGCCTTTCTGCTCCACAGGGAAGATGCTGTCTAGACATCTTATGTCCAAAGTAATCCTAAAGTACTTTTTCGGATTTGTTGGAATAATGCTATATGCAGCTCAAGTATGAAGTGTTTTGGACTGAAATTTTTTTACCCATAAATGGTATATTTTCTGTGCAGCTCCCCACTTGTATGTTATCATCTAAAACCAAGCAAGGCATTGCATTAAAGCTAGATGCCCTGCTTAAATAGTTTGATTCTAAGGCCTTCAGCTTCACAAATCGGGTCAAATTCTATTTAAGATACCAAGGAGATTCAGTCTTTTCATGAAAGGGAGGAACTTCTTTGATGGAAATCTAAGTCTGTTGTCTTCTCGAGGTAATATGATACCCCTTTTAGACTAGGGCGAAGACGAGGTTGAGCCTTTCATCATCTCTAGCATACATTAGTTCAGGGAGCATCTGAAGTTTATAAAACCTAGAAGAGGGTAGCACCATTTTAATGAGGTGCCTACCTAAACTGAAGCCTGTACCATTATTTATGTACTGTATGGAATCTATCAGAGATTAATGCAGGAAGGTTCAGTGGAAGGAGTGCAATTCATGGGGCACTTTTAAAAGCCCATTTAAAAAGCAGAGTTTGTAAAAGTGAGTCTTGTACATGGAGGAATGTGAAAGGGTATCAAAGCTGCTAAATTTGGTGGAACTCCTTATTGTCACTATCATCTGTCAGGGCCTCAGGGATTAAAAGGGGTGTAGCATGTTTGATGGCACTTCTCATACTCAATCTCTTGTATGTGTACCCTGCACTGGAGTGCTATAAAGAGGAAGACAGTGGTTTTCTGGAAAGGTCAGAAGATATGTGCTGGTTTTAATCACAAAATAAACAGTATGAAAATTAGCTGGAAAACTTTGTATGTGGTGTGTAATCTTTTTTTCAGCTTGTTTTAGGAAAATGCTACCTAGGTCCTTGTCTGAATACTCCGCAGTGCTCAAAGGTGTAAGCACTGGGTGGCGGAGGGAGGGAGGAATGCCTCGAGAAAGGTGATCTCCAGGAATAGGAGAAGGGGAGATGCTCTGCCTCTGTCCTGGGCTGGAACCACACATGACCAGTGACAGCTGTGCAGCTGTGCTGAGGAAGAGGTGGAGGAGATTGCCCTGTTAAAGCCTGCTTCACCTGTTTGGGTTTTTTTATAATCGGAAGGTTGTCCTGCGAAGTGGGAAGGAGAGATACAGATTTGCTGTGGGTGTTCCTGATGCCTTAGGTCTTTCATCTTCTTCCATTTTTGAAGAGTGCAGCAAATAGTACAGCCGTGTAGTCCTTTGAGCACTTAGGAGTTGTCTTGTCTTTTCTGACCTGTCGGCACTTTGTTAGCTACAGAAACGTCTAGCAGCACTGAATGGTGCTTATGAATGTTTATCGAAATAGATGGACAAATATTTTTGGCGGCACCTGCATGGAGGATGAATTCCCTCCCTTGTATAAGGGGGATGAAAGAAGGATTTTCCTTTTTGGTTAGAGAAATAAGAAGTTGGGGAAACAGCACAGCCACCAGTACCAGCAGCACAGGTGAGCCCAGTGTGGGGATATGGGTGAGCCTGGAGACTGCAAGCAGCTCTCTGGGGTTTTCTCCCTTCTGAAACGTCCTCTGGAAGGGGGAGCTATCAGGAAATTGCCTAAGGGTTTATTTAGTTCTGGTTGGTTTGGTTTTTGTGCCCTGATTAGACACCAGTACATGGGACTGATGGAGTTGTCCCATTATATAAGCCAGGGTACACCGCAGAGTGTTGCAGTAGATAGACATGGTGAGGCAAGTTCTGTCTTTGTTAATATACAGTGGCAGGCAGTCCAAGCCAGCATTGTGTTGTTTGGATTCTCAAGTGGGGAGAGAGAAACAGATACTTTAAGCACTGGGAGAGGATGGTAGCAGAAGTATATTGCTGCTGGCATTGAGTACAAGCAAGGGAAGGCAAGTGTGTTGCTCTGAAACAACCTAACTCCTCCTGGGGTGCTGGCAGCAGACTGATCCTGTGCAGAAATGTCCCAAGACTGTTCTCCATGCCTTCAGTGAAAAAAAATAAATACATTGTGCACTTTATTTGGCTTTCATAGATTTCTGCATCAGACTAAAGGTGGTTGTGATTCTCTAGATACTCTGTTGGATGAATAAAAAAAATCTGGCCCACAGGGATGGATTTGCCAGCTACGTGGTATGTGGAGAGCTCTGTTAGATCGTATCTGAACCGAGCTTCCACAGTCCTTTTCAAGTTTGGAGCCAAAGTTGCCTAAGAGCTTGTAAAATCCCTTTTCCACCATCCCTCCTCTGCTTGTCTTTCTCCCCCTTGTCCACTTATGTACACATATTCTCTGTGACTGCTGCTTTTAAAGCTGGTGGTATTGCTTGTCTGCCAAAGGCAAGCGCAGAAGAGCTCTATAGGGATCTCTAGCATCTGAGCATCTCTTACTATGTTTGCAACAGCAATTTCTTTTCTCCCTTACCTGCTGTATTTACACTGTGCTAAAGGTATGCTCGGTGCCTCACAGAACAAATAGTTCGAGAGCTCTCGTCTGTGTCAAGGGAGGCTGAGCTGAAGGCAGAGGAGATGTATCTGGGTGTAGAGAGAATTTCATGCAGGTAGGTATGTAGCTTTGCCAGTGCTAATCAGACAAAATTGTTGGGGGTTTTTTTGCGTGCATAATTTAGTTAGCTTATGAAAGAAATTTCAGTTAGGCATTTGAACAAAGCCAGGTTGAATAATGATGATGAATGTTTTCAGGAAGAGTACTCCAGGCTTGAAGGGGGAAGTGGAAAACAGCACAGAGGTTTCAGTGAGCTGAATTCACCACAATGTTTAAATAATTTGTTGAACTCCTGTACTACTGTAAATATGTACTAGTAAACTACTAAAACTCACAGTTTTACTTAAAGACAGAAATGTAAGCACTGCGAGCTGTATTTTTGATTTATTTGAATATAACATTAAAATACCCTTTCATGTGGGAAGGCTGGCATTTTAAGAATATTTAAAGCTGTTAATGGCCAGTCAGCCGCTTTGCTGAACTGCTGACTTCACACATACCATTTCCTTTTTCAGGTTTTTACAACCCCACATCTTCTGACTTTTAAAGCAGGATGGGGAGGGAGGGAAAGAGGAAAAAAGCTATTTTTATTTTCCACTGGTAACCATAAAGCAGCTCTAAACTTTAATTTTTAAAATTACTGTCAAATTAGTAAATGTTGAATCTACATGGCATAAATTGTTTCTGTTGTGTGTTGATAGAAGCTATGCCGTTTATTTCAGAGACCTTACTTTTCTGCTGTTTTCATATATAAGTATTTATTTCTTGTTTCAGGAATTTTTGGGAAAAATCGTTGGTCTAAACCTTGTTAGTGTTGCTTTTTAAAATGCGCAATGCCTTGCTCCGTACTGAATGATACACAGTATGGTTTGAGGGTTTAGAGAGATTTTTGTAGTCTTGAAATGTATGACTTACCATAATTACAGTTGCTCATATTCTAAAGCAGATCATAAACTTAACCCGGAGAGAGGGCAGAACATTTACAGGCAGTATTTTACTGCTGACAGCTTAAAAGTTTGTTTATGCTAATCACTTCATAAATAGTGAGCAGTACAGTGTTGGTGATTTTCTGAGGAATTTTACAAGTGCAGAAAATTTTCTTCTTGATATTAAGGCAAATGACATTACAAAATGGTATTTGTAAAGCACTAAGTACCCACTTTCTTCCTTTAACAACCTAAGAAATATTCAGTTAGTTCTTGTAATGATACACATGGCTAGCTAATATTGGCTGTTTTGAAAGCCCGTAAATTTGACAAAAGCCTATCTCTCTTAGCTCTGTTTTTATCAGCTGGAAGCAAAGGTGTTCAGATATGTCAGCTCATTAGAAGTTCTGCTGTATGAAAACATGGAAGTTTAATTTCCTTTCCTTTGGAAGAATCTCACTTTTTTTTTTTTTTTTTTTTTTAACAAAGAATGTGAACTAAAAGGGATTCCAACTTGGATCAAATTCCTTGTCAGAACACCAACCAATGATATATTTGTGTGCATAAATGAAAGAAGACTTGATCTTTACGTTTTGTTTTGAAATCATATGTGTGTAATGCTAAATAATACTGATTTTACAACTACAAAGCTTGTGTTACGTTTTATAAACTTCCAATACATTTGTGTAAGTTTTTTTTCTTTTAGCCTTTGAGATCTTACTTTTCTGTAATGATGTCACAGTATGCTCTAAAAGGTGTAAACTGATTATCTCTGTTACAGAAATAAGGAAATATATGCTGTTTTGTCTTGAAGTATACTAAATGAGTCTACACACTGGGTAACTTGCTGGAAAGTAAATTTTCAAGTGTTGGAAATCTGGAAGTATCGCATGTTCTAGAAATACCCCTTTTAAGTCTTTCTTTATTTGCCTCTTTTCAGCCCCCTAAAGACTTGTGAAAATGTGTGAAGTAGGGTTTTTATTTAAGAGATAACAGATGAATAGATGATTAGGTTTAAAAAAAGGTATTCCAGATTCATGAAGGATAACTTTGAAGGAAGGTAGTTAAGTCACACTTGTTTGGGAAGTGACTGGTGCCTGTAGGTACACGTTACCCATGCCTGGAAGCTGGAGTGGGAAGCATGGCTGCCGGACTGCGTGTCGGTCAGTGGAGGTGGCTGTGCATGTTTAGTGCTTCCCAGTGTAAGTTTATCTTGACAGCATGCCCGCTCATAAAAATAGCCCAGAATTATGGAGATAAATATAACATTTAAAATAAGACTAAGCAACCCCAAAGATTGTGGGTTTAGTCCCCACCAAAAAGATTAAGGTTTTTCTGTCAATGACTCTGTATCTCATTCTCAGAGGTAAGATAGAGACACCAATTTTAGAGCTGGTTAGTTTTTTGACCCTAGCACTGGTATAAATGAGGCTGTGCACGATCTGTTTCGGGACGTTCGGCTTGCTTGCATGCCTGGCTTACAGTGAGAAGGATAATGGAGAGGCATAGCGGACAAAACAGAGAATGGTTTTGACATTTTCTGAAGAATACTAGCTGCTCTGAAATGCAGCAATACATGTCCTTTGAGTAATTCTTTCAAAAGGAGAAGGGCAAAGTTAAGACAGGAAAAATGTTTTTCATCCTGTTTTCTGACACCTAGTATTAGGTAGTAGTAATGCAAAGAGGGTGAAGGCTTAGGGTTGTCTACTAATATACTTTCTGACAAAGGGCTCGCACAGTGGGAGGTGGCTAGAAGAAGTGATTTGGGGATTAACAATAAAAACTTCAGTAGGGAATTAAAGGCAGATGAATGCTTTCCATCTGATTTTTTTAAAGAAGTAACTGTTGTAAGGGATGCTAATCAGAGAAAGACTAAAACTCGGTTTACAGGATGAATTGAGATGTAAGTGATGTAAATAATACAATTCACGAGTGTGGAGATCCTTCACGACTCTTTAAGTTGAAGATATTTTGATGGTGAATCCCAATGTTATCCTGGGTTCATGGATTTTTTTTCTCAGCTTTTCCAGTTTCGTTGATTTACAGCAAACAGTTTCTCACTGGTGTCCAATATGGATTCTGCACTGCCATTCCCTAATGCCAAACTCGGTGGGTTTTGGCCATTTTCTGTCCGTGACTGACAATCACTATGCTTAGCTTTGTCTCTTCAACTTTGGTTTTCATTGTGCTGCTTTGTGTGCCCTAACACCACTACGCTTCAGGCTTGCCATTGCATTTCTTTGTTTGCTCGTATATTCCTGACCTAGTTTTGTTTCATTTTTTCCCTTCATTTCTAGAAGCTGCTAGATTATTTTCTTAACCCCAGCTTTCTGTATCGCTCACTCCGCTTGCTTGCCGAGGCGCACGTACAAGAATGCCTTGAGCTCTGCCCGTTCTATGTAGTTTTGCCAAAGGTCCCTGGAGGTTTCTCCGCTGTATTTGCTGGCAGTTTTCTTCTCTTGGGTGGTGGGTGTGCTGTGCGTTGAGCCAGGCTGGTGATGGCGAGTGCAACGGAAGAGGACTCTGTCTTGGTTAGCAAAGGACATAACTGCCTTGCTTATGGTTTGCCACTTAATTACGTGAGGCGATAGCAAGCTGTTCCTAGGTCTGCCCCTGCAAAAGAAGTTACACTTTGTTTCAGACTGACCCTGCTCTGTTTTGGAGGTAACTGGTTTTCATTTTGCTGTAATTCAGCAGCATTGCGGTCTAGCATTGCGGTATCTAGCGGTTGTTAGGTAGAGGCTCAGAAATACAATTCCTGAATGTTTTCTGTGACAAACAGCACCATCTACAAGCTAATTTAATAGTGGCTTTAAATTGAATACTTACGTGGAACTGACTTTTAAGTAGCACCTCTTCGAAACAGTAATATATTGTATTCCTGCAGTTGGGTTTGCCTCATTTCAAACAGCGCTTTCAGAACTTTCAGTTGTCTTATATTTTTAACAGGCTGGTGGGCATGCTGTAAAATAGCCTATCTGGTACAACACAGGCTAATGAAAAGCTGGAATCCTTTTTATGTTCTGACAGATGCTCCGGTTGTGCTAAATTTGATGACTATCACTGCGGGGTTGGAATCTTTATTACTGCACCAAGTGCAATCTGGTACTTGGAACAAAAAGATAAAAACCACGCACTGTTTTAAAGTAATCTGTAAAAACAGTTACTTCGACTCTGCATCACCTTTCACGATTTACTGCTTGCAGTGGAAAAGCTTTGAATTTTGGGGGGAGTCTATGAAAGTATCAAGTATTTCAAATTTACTTGATGGCTTAAAAGGATTTCTGTTCTTCATCGTGATGATCACTTATGCTATGAATGCTATTGTGTAGCAAAACCTGCTTATTTTTATGGTGGTATTCAGTCTTACTTGTAACTGCTTTCAAGTCTCAATCTTGAGAGTTTTTGTAATAACTGTCCAGCATGTTCACACACAGCACGCGCGCGCACACACACACACACACACTGAATTATTTCATCACTGGCGTTTTTAAAACCATGTTTAATCAGTTTTAGCTGTGGGACTTGCACTGTATAAAGTTTTCATCATGCATTCCATCACCATAGTGTGCAAGTTCCTTGAAGTTTCACTGAAATGTCACAGTTTCAGGAAAATACTCAGCTGTATGATGCCTCTCTTGTTATATGTGATACATGTGTATTTTTTTTTAGCATGTGAGTATAAGAGTCAAGAAATTCCAAGTAGATAACTTGCTTTTCAACTATTATTCCTTTTATGTAACACTGGAAAGGTGTAGCTCCTAAAAATGTTACCTTTGGCAAAATTAATCTTGGAAAAAGTATGCACATACTTAAATTTTTAAAAAAATCTTGGACTTTTGATTATGACAACTTTAACCTCATGGGAGTTCCTTGAAAGGAAATCGTCAAAGAAGATAATTCAGAAATTTGAGTGTATTTTTACCCATTATTACTTGAAAAGTTAATGGAAAGGGATAATAAACTTGCTGGCTTTGTTGCTTTGAGGCTAAAAAGCTTCAAATGAGTTTGACTTGAACTGAACGCAGCCAGAGTTCAAAAAAACTAGATCCTGGAGTAGAAAATCACAGTAACACACACACAAAAAATAAAGTTTGTTTTTGCTGTTTTACAGTAGTTTAACTGATCTGGCCCTTCTAGTTTCTAAACACTACAAGAACGTGGCTCGCTGCTTTTATTTGCAGTTAGTGTTTCCCTAACAGGTTCTCTGTGCTCTGTTAGGAGTCATAGCAGGCAGGGGTATCGGAGAGCACTTGGGCCTTTGTGTAGATTTCTTACATCAGTGTTTTGTTCCCTCTTCCACTGTAGTTGTGCAAGATAGTGTGTTTTACCCAAAGGTGTTTAAATTAATGATTGTTTAACTCTGTGCAAATGGGGCAGGGTGAGTGGGTTACGTATGAAAGTATTTCTTTCATTTTTCAGTAATGTTTGTTGGGGAAAAAAGGAATAAAGCATGTTTTATATCTTTCTTTGTATTAGAAATCCACAGAAAACGCAAATCATTATACGATGAACTGTCTAAAACAATGAAATAAAGTTTGGGTTCTGTACCCTTGCTACTTTGATCTATCCGTTGTTGACAACGCTGTTCTTCTACACATAGTTTGTTAAACGTTTGCAACTTAAAACCAGCGAGATAATTATACACCAATACAAAAAAAAAAAAAAATTCTCCTTTCCAAAAAAAGAAAACCCAAACCCCAACAACAACCTCCCCCCCTAACTTGTATTACTACTCCACAGGAAACTGTTGTGCTGAAAGGAAGAATTAACTGGTCTTTCAACTTCAGCCTTTTTATTGTGAGAGGGGAGATCACAGAAGTGTCACCATGGGGAGAACAGCAGCTAAAGGTAAGGCCTGGTAGCTTTTATCCAAGAGGAAAGAAAATAGGGAACCTGCTAAATTCTCTTTTTGAAGGTGGTGGGATATTACTTGGCAATTACTATACGTTAGATTAAAGAAGACAGTTTATGATATGAGTACAGGTGAGTTCAAACTTCATGTTGTTTTAGAGTAAGTATGCAAAATTTGGCTTATCCTGGAGTTCTACAAGTTCAACCAAAGCAATTTTGTCCTGTGGCAGCCTTGAAGCCATTATACTACTTTAAAATTGAAGAATGTGTCTAGGGTGTGATATTAAATAAAATGTAGTGCTTTATTCTGTAACTGCATATAATTTAGCAGGACGATAACTGAGTAGTACAAGGAATCAAATTTTATCACAGTGAATGGCATTAACAGCTGTCTCTTGAAGATAAAATAAACATTTTTTAAAAAGTTAATCCACAAATACACAATGTACTGAGAAAGTGTGATTTCTGCTGTGTCACGTCTGCAGAAGTTTGTTGTGAGTTAAGTGCTTTATTTAAGTTTATTATTTCACTTTTTATTCTAAAGAGTGAAACTTAAGAAGAAACAAGGGTGTTTGGGTTGGTGGAACAAAGAGAATGTGAAGAGAGAAAGACCCACAGTCTGAAACCAGGTTGCTGCTGCTTTTCAGAGCTTTCAGATGGGTAGTCCTCCCCCATAAAAGGCTCCTAACACTTTTGTACTTTTCTTGAGCTTTCCACCTTCAGCCCAAGCTGCTTTATATGCTAGTGTGCTCCCTTGGTAAATAATTGTCTTTTGCTGTAATAGATTTTCTGTAATGGCAGGAGTCATCTGTTTCAATTGTTGCACCAAGAGTTTATGGAGGAAGTCTATTCCCTTCTCTTGTAGGTTTTCTGCATGGCTGTTGTCTAAATATACTAAAAGAGACATACTCTTCCAGGCGGATAAGATAAGAATCCCACTAGGGAAGCACAAAAAGAAGGGAAAGGAGGCATCTCGTAGTCACTCTGTCTTGATATCCTCAACTGCGTGCGCTGAGGATTGCTGAAGGGTAGCTAAAAGGTACTCACAACCCTGTGTAGTAGGGAGTGAAGAAGATTCCTGAGCAATGCTAAGTCTTGGGCTTGTCTTAGTAAACCTCATCTGAAGGTGAGTAACTGCATGGCACGGGAAGAGCAAATGTTTTTGTCACCCAAAGGTATTTCATATTCATCAGGAAGAGACAAGGGGTTTCTTTGAGAAAAGTGGTCTCCTGCCATGTTTTCAACACCTGTCAGAGTTGAAGACTTTAAGGTGGCTAAGAAATAGCTGCAGAAATTTTGAAAGCGTGACTGTGAACTGCTTTTTCTCCACAGTGGACAGCAAGCAAATAGCAAGTCTTAGAAGATAACAGGTATATGCCTCCTCGTGTAGCACACCATTCTATGGTAAAAATTAATACTGTCAAAAAACATGATGCTTGCCAGCATGAAGACAAAGTAATCATCTTGATTGTTGAAAGGTTAACTCTTCCCAGAAAGAAGTGTTGTAGGTTTTTAAAACATCTCAGACAAGAAGCTGGAGTTCAACATAAGAGCTTGAGAGGAACTATACATTGGTCACTGGGATTATCTTTACCAGACTTTATATTCTAAAGGTGCCTTTTCTGATTGTCTTTTTTTTTTGGTTTGTTTTGGGGTTGGGGTTTTTTTTGGCATTCACAAGTCAGTCAAGATAGCCTTGTCTTTTTTTCTTCCTTGTCTCTTAATTTCTTGCATGATAGATGTGGTTGGTCTTGCCTGTCTTCTGTTGAGTAATCTTATCAGCAGAAGAATTCTGTGGTTACAGATAGGGTGGGAGTAATGTAAACAAATGGAGTTTTGAATTGGTAGGCAGAAAGCACTACGTTAAATAATCTTGCTCTAATCTTGTTTTGTATCTACAGCTTTAATTTATGAAGTGCACTGTAGAAAAACAGTTGGTGAACAATAGAATGTGCTACTTTTATAATTTTAGTATATGCTGTATTCTAATCTTGCTACCTAGAAGAAAACAATCTTTCATGGGGTTTTGAAAATAAGTATATAGCCTGTATGTATTATAGGCTAAATGTATATATATTTACATAACATATATAAACTCTACATGCTTATATGTATTACTGTATTTTTAAAAGTTTCTTTGAAAATGGTATCCCATTCNTTTCATTTTTGTTTGTGTTTTGACAAAATGATCTAAACCATACTATGTTTTACAATGGAAATTAGACTGAAACTTGTCTCTCTAAAAACGGACTTTATGAATAGAGGAAGATAGATAATGAATTAAACTGACCTATTTTTTGGTCACCATGACCTTCTATACTCTGGAACTAGTAAAGTCTCTTCTATCTCTAATATATGAATAAAGTTCCCATTTTCAAGTCCACTTTTCAGGTTTCAAGGAATTACTCATTGAATGTGGCTAGGTGAAGGAGATGAAAGGAAATCCTGTTTGTGCCTGCAGAAGTATTTCCCTCTTTCATAATCTTAATTTTAGAGGTTTGACCACAAAGTTCAATGAAGCTGAGGGTCATATGCTGAGGGAGTCATCTTCCTCAGCCGAGTGATTTTTTGATGTAATAGTCTTCCATGTCTTAATTTTGTTTTCAGTGGTCTTTCGAAACTAAATTTACTAGAATTTAGCATATCAGAATTTCAAATGTAGATTGGCATGCATTTAAAAAAAAGGCAAAAAAAGCGCATGTATTTCATATGTAGAAAATTAGATTTTAATAAAATCTAATTTTCTTTAATGTTGCTTTTGAAAATACACAATGAATTTTTATCCACCCTAACTACTGACATTGGAAGAAGCACACCAGACCAAGGCATCATAGCAACTGTGAAGTATAGACTGGGGGAAAGTTTTCTGAGGTGGTAGCAGATACAGGGTATCTCTTGTGAAAACAGGTTAGTAATTTTTGCTGCTAGTAGCTTTTCATTTGCTTAGACAAAACACTCCAGCTTTGTAACGGTCTTCCCAACATTGAAGGTTGGAATGCATAAAAGCAAGAGGAGCCTTTGAAAACAGTCTTGGTTTTATTAAGACTTACTTTTGGATGCTTCTGCATGTGCTGGGTGAGTTTTACTTGAACATTTTAAAGAGTGAATTTCTGCCCATCAAAACCAAATGATAGTGACAGTGCTTTGGGTTTATTATGAATGAAGATGCCTCAATCTCAAATGAAATAGATGTTTAAACTGCTATTGAGGAATCCATTTCTTCTCATTAATGTCATCATCTTTTCTTG
This sequence comes from Pandion haliaetus, assembly GCA_013401275.1. NCBI lineage: Eukaryota > Metazoa > Chordata > Aves > Accipitriformes > Pandionidae > Pandion > Pandion haliaetus. The sequence continues at coordinate 60,344 of VYZV01042713.1, forward strand.
TTCTCAGAGCTTTCTAATGGCTGATGATAAGAAAAATGTGTTGCCGAGAGTGTTCCATTTCAGCGTTTGTATTTGCTGTGATATTTGTGAGATAGGCACTAAACCTAACTGGTACAGGAAATAAATAATTCAGGTGGTGGTTGTCAGTGAGAACTCATCTGGTGTCCGGGCTGTGGTTTTTCACATTTTTTCACCTGTTCTTGATGTCTCTCATCATGAAAGGCTGTCATCTTGTTTGAAATCTGGCCCTGTGGGGTAGATACTCTTTTGTGACTCTGTCCTTTCATTCAAGCTTTGGGTGTTCGCAGCAAGCAGTTATTAGTTCTCTTCTATAAGTCTCTTATGTAGGACTCTGTTGGATTTCCCCTTCAGAAATAAGCGGATTGGGAAGTTATCTCTTCTGTAAGCTGTCAGCCTGATGTTTGTGACAGTCTTATGACTGGTTTGGGGAAAGCCTGACTAACTGAGCATGTAGAACTTGGCAAAGGGCTCTGCTGGTGATTGCCACTGCCCAGGAGAAAACTAGCTGGTTTCAGTTCAATCCCAAAGAGGCTGGATGGAATATATTTTGATCTGAAGGAGGAAGAAGGTGAATGTTAGCCTTGTGTCTTGTCATTGTTACTGAACTAGTTTTAACACTGTCCCTTCTCAGATTCCCACTGGTGGTAGTTGTCAGGACATAGGATATCCACTTGTGTGGGTTAAAGCCCTACTCCTGAGGAAGTGCTGGGATTAGAGCTCTGGGGGCACCACCCAGAAGCATTTCAGCACGTCCATCTGAAGTTGACCTCCATAAGGATTTTACTTTGGGAACCTATCAGGTAGAAGATGTTTCGAAGCAAACTTTTTCCAAAAGAAAGAGCATGTAAGTCAAGAAAGAAGAGTAAGTCAAGGAGTAAGCATAGCATTTTCTTTCCTTTTCAAAGGATCTGTGGTACTCCCCGTATCTGCTTCGGAGAAACAGGTGATATTTTTGCAGGATAATTTGAGCAGGTATATTTTCTAGGATTGTGGAGTCTGGTTTATTCTTGGAAGGTGTCTTGGCCCCGAGTACACTAATAGGCTTTAATAGCCCTGACCAACCTCACCTGGGACCTCTCCCCGCCCTGCCCAGGACCCCATATTGGCCTCCCAGGCCATCAGACCCTGCCCCAGGTGATGCCAGAAAAAGGCCGGTCTCCAGCTCCCCACAGCCCTGCCCTGCCCAGCCAAGGGCCCAGCCTTGACCTGTCCCCAGGGAGAGTGCCCGGTGCTGGGGCTCCCTCCAGTGCCTCCCCTGCCAGTAGCTCCTGGCCAGGGCGGTGGGGTGGCCCTGGCTGGTGACGCCCTGCCCAGCTGCCCCTGCGGGGGCCTTGGCCAGTGCTGGGCCCTGGACAAAGGAGCAGCACATCCTACCCAGCACAGAGCCAGGTGGACGGCTTATCCCCTCCTTGCTGACCAAGGGGGGAGGATTTGGGGGTAGATGACAGAAGATTGTCATGATTCAGCTCTTGCTGTACATGGCGATTCCTCAGTAAGTAATGAAATAAGTGGGACAGAAATGATGAACATCACACATTGCTCATTGGTACTCTTTGTTTCAAGAAAAGCCTTACAGAAAACACAGAAGAGAAACACTATTAGGGCTTAATCTTTGCTGCAGAACAACTCATTGCGTCTCAAGTGTTTCTGTATCACCAGATGCTTCTTCTTCTAGGTTAGGAGTGTTTTTATTCCAAGCGCAAGCCAATCAATAGCTAAAGACTTAAGTGTAAGCAAATACAGGAATTGGCTGCCAACGCAATCTTTCAGTACAAGTGGGCCATCCCTTCACTTATAACAGTTCAGGCTAGCTAGGGTGACCCAAGGCCTGAGCTGAGGCACACACCTTCCCAGAGGAGTGGCCCCATTCCCAGTGCTGAGGCATTTACAAACAAGAGAGTTACTCTGCCACACAGAGCTTGATAACGTTTTTAATTCTGAAAATGTACTTGCATTTTGCTTGCCAACTCAGTGTCATATTTGAATTGCGCTTGAGTCCATGAGTGTCAAAAGCAGGTCACCGGACCAACATATTTTAAAGACTATAAGGAACGAGTAGAACTGGCTCCCTCAGTCTTCTCCATTCTAGCCTCCCAGTCAGCCTGTGTCTCTGTTGCGAATGAGTGGTTTGGTCTGCCTAAAGAGTCACTGTCAAGGGTATTAGCAAAAATGATTTAATAGGAATTTATAAAAGCATGACATCACAAAGTTCGATGGCAAGGTTCACTCTGTTACTTAACACATGGATGAAACGTACAAAGGAAAATCAAGTTAGAATCAAACTACAATTATTTATACAGAGACTGAAGGTGCAAAAGGGTAAGAGAGAAACATGCAAAGGAAGATTGAGTTAGAATTGATTTTTCATTATTTGCACAGAGATTGGAGGTGTAAAAAGGTAGGGGAGACTCTCCCGTTGAGTCATGAGGTTCAGAGGAGACTTCCTTGCTTTCTAAACTCCTGATGGAGCTCAGGTGCGGCTGGATCCACTCCTAGTCCCAGACTTGGGCAGTGGTTTACATCTAAAGGGATTGTGTAGCAGCAGTCTGAGATTCATTCGCAGTTTGAGATGAATCACCATATTTAGCAGAATTTCATCATTTTAACATTTACAAAGGGATTCAGTAGAATTTACTACAATCACAACAATGACTTAGTTATAAATTTGAAAGGGCCATATTTATACTAGACTTGCTGTAGGATACCTGGGTCAATTCACACACACATGCACACAGACACTAAGATATATATCTATATATATATATAGATATATATATATATAAACAGAGGTATACCTATTAAAAGTTCCCCTTGAAAAGTTCCCCAGTGAAACATTCATGTCAAATGTTTTGGCTTTTTCTCAGTGGGCAAAGGGTATCAGCCCAGGTCCCATTGTCAGCTTGCGGCGACGGTCCTCCGATTTTCACAAACTGGAGAGTTCACGAGCTCTGAGAGGCATCCCCCTCAGAGGGAGATGCTGGCCGCAGCCCGCTGTGGTCCAAGAGAGCTCAAAGGGCCTCACTTAGGACTGCTGTTTATAGGTTTGCAAGGTGATTGGCTTTACTCATCTGCAAATTGCTAGAATTCCAGTAACACTGGTACTGTTTCACTCAAGCTATGATCCAGACAAAGGATGTTCCAAGGCTGTCAAGGGACGACTAATTTTTCCTGCTCTCATTCCCTGCCTCCACCAGGCAACAGGATTCTTGGTACAGCCACTGCTGCTCCCCGTCTTAGCCATGCAGGAGTTCTGGTATGGTCAAGGGACACTTAACTGCCCCAACTCATTACACAAAGGCCAAGAACTAATGGGAATTCCTGAGATCATAGAGCAGCCTGGTGGGGAGAGGAAGGGGGAGAATGCACCACCACACATACACACTGAAATCTGGCAAAAATTAAATATGATGGACTCCTGTATGTATGTATGTAGAGATGAATGGTCAAGAAGGTAGATTCTTCTGAATGAATTTTTTTTTTTTTTAAATAACTGACACAGGCACTGAGATAGCTGCTTGCATTTGAGTATTCAAGATTTTAAGTACAGAATGGAATCTTTAACTCAGAAATATGCTTTTAGGGTGGGTTTGGGTTTTTTTCTGGTTTCTCAGTTCATAGTGGTCTAGACAAGATTTAAAAAGATACCCAGTGATCTTGAGGCTCTCAAATTGTGTGTAGGTTGAGTAAAGCTGTTAAAAATTAGGACAGGGTTGCTCTTAGTGGAGCTAATACTGCATTTACCGCAGCTAGGTTTATTCTGATAATGTAGCGTAAACTAGTCAAACCCTCTGCTTTTTCATGCTGTACTTAATATATTTTGATAGAAAAATAGTGCAGTGATTAAGTTTGTGGTACAAATACCTTTTTGATTATGCACTGAGTAAAAAGAAAGTCAATATTTGGAACAAGACATTCTGTATTGTTTGAAAGCATTCTGTGTTATGCTGGACATCATTATGATGTGAATATTACATTTATTATGTAATGGAATCTTGTCTTTTAGATTCAAAGAATATTAAAAAAGAGAAAGATGGAAAGAATCAGCAGGCAAACAACCCGTCTTTAAAAAGTGGTAGGTATTGCAGCTGTCAGGTTATTAGTTAAGGTACCTTAAAAGAAATAGTGTCTATTTGGATTGTACTATTTCCTGAGGAATTTTTTTTTTTTCCCCCTAATCTCTTTGGCTATTACTGGTGGGTAGTTAAAAACATACCATTGCTTTTATCTAACTCTGTTAGGAAAGTATGTTTTGGTATTGAAAATGATGGTTGAAACTGCTTGACTTGAGCCTGATAGTTTTACTAAACCAAGATAAGTACTCTTTGTATATATAATCAAAGATGCTGTGTAAACATTAATTTTTTTAGATCATTACTGATTTGTCTGTTCTTGTCATTGTGTATTTCCCAGTTCCATGCCTTTTCTGCTGCAGTTATCTTCTCTTTCCTTAATGTGTTTGCTGGTGCCAAAAAAGAATTTTCAGGTTAACAGTCCGAGCTTTTAGGATTGCTAACTGGATTAAATTGCCTGGGATTCTAATTTTACTTTAAACAAATTCTGTTTTCAAATCAGTTGTGTTTTTATAGTAAACTAAGGAAACTACACACTTGCCAGAAATGATCCAGCTTCTTAACAAACTTAGACAGCCTCTACTGTCCTCAACAGGTGCCATAGGGCAGCATATACATGGGATTGCTGGCAGTTTAGCTTTTGTGGGCTGCAGTGAGAGGGCAGCAGCATCCTTACATACCCTCTGTATGTTCATGTGGGTTGCAAGAAATGTCATGAGTAGAAGTAGAAAATCTCTTCAGGAGTTGTTGGTTAATTCTCAATAAAATCTTACTGAGTTACTTAAACTCTCACTCTGCTTACATTTCTGTTCCCTCTGACTCCTAATAGATGGTCTGGTTCAGAGCTTTTCTTGGGTACCAGCAGAGGAGTTCCTTAGAGGTAGTGTAGTCACTGAGCAAACATGCTGAGATACTAAAATGGTAGCTGCATAGTTGAGGTGATGACTTTGCATAAAAGGTACAGTACCCTGTTACCACCAGCCATACTACAGCTTTCTGCTGTTATATTTGCCAGACTTAATTCTTCCACGTCTTGGGATCCTAGCAGTCATCTTTGTTATTCTTCCCTGTTACTCTGACACAGGAAAGGAGGTGTACTTGTGTCTTGTTTTCCCTCTTGTGCAGTGTAAGAGGAGCTCCAGTCAAGCTGGACTCTGATAGCATGTCTGTGTTTTAAAATAATGTCTGACATGACAGACGGAGCCCCATAAGACGCCCCCTCACCAGCAAAGTGCTTTTCGTATGTGGGTAAGATAACCATATTTCCTGACTTGCTGGAAAACGTCACTGCCGCCTCCTGCAGTAGAGAGCAAGTGTTGAAAAAGCTTTGTGGAGAAGCAGTGCTAAGCAGGCAAACCTTATTTTGTCATCTGTGTTCTTCCACTTGGGACTACAATGTTAATCTAGTGTCTGAGCACTGAATTTACTCATGAAATCTAGACTCAGCTCTGTCAAACACTTAGGAGTGCCTTTCTCAAGATCATTCAAGATCTCTGATTTTCTATAGATGAGATGCTAATTTTTGTCCTGTGTTGTTGCTTATTAGTGGCAAGGAAGAAGAAAGAGCCTCTTGACACTGGATGAAGATGCCTTACAATGCTTTGGGCTAGCATCCAGGAAATCTCCAGAGTTTTCAGGGGGATGTGTGATAGGAAAAGTTTAAGAGGGGAGATACAGAGATGTGAGAAGAACAGGTGAAAAAGTAGGCTAAGGTGGGTAGAGAAATACAGGAGGAGGAGAAAAATTCTAATTGAATGATCACAACAAATGGAAGGAGGTACAAGGTCTAAAGCAGGGTATGAAATACCTTACACTTAAGTTACTATGTTTGCAAGAGTATGTAAACCAAAATTAAAAGGAAACTTCATCTTTGACAGAGAGATTGTAGGTTGAAGACTAGAAAGGATACGTCTCTGTCAAAGGTCCCAGATGCATGCCAAGGGAACCTAGGGATGAGATGAGAAGACACAAGGTGCTCTGTCTGCTTGAACAGTGTATAGGCTATGGCGATACTGTATTAAACTAACCTAAATAAACCAGGGCCTTAAATCCTACCTATCTACAAGTGACACTTTAACTCATAGTTTAAATCTTCAATTTAGATTTTGTAAAACTTAAACTAAACTGAAGCATTATCTACAATAGAAGAAGACGGGGAACACTTTAGCGAACTGGGCATCCACGTACTATGGGACACCTCCAAGGGTGCTGAGGTAGTTGGCTGCTGTGACTGTGAGGCTTCTCTCATTTTGGAGAGGTCATAGTGATTGGAGAAGTTTCATGATGACTGGAAAACAGCAAACATTATGCCCAGTGTCAAGAAGGAGAAGAAGGGAGCACCTGAGGAATTGCAGGCTGGCCTGCCTGACCTCAGTCTTCAGGAAGACTACAGAGAAAATCCTCCTGGAAGCCATTTCCAAGCAAGTAAAGGACAAAGCTGAGATGGATTTGCCAAGTGTGAAATGTGCGTGACTGCCTTTTGTGATAAGTGATTCTGTAAACGAGGGGAGAGCAGTGAATGTTGTTCATCTCTACTTTAGCAAGGCTTTCTGTACGGTTTCTGTAGTGTCCTTTAAGCCAAACTGGTGAGATGTGGTTTGAATAGGTGGATGGAAGGCTGACTGGACTGCCAGACAGTACAAGGTCCACCTAGTGGCATTTCTCCGAGGTCAATACTAGGGCTGATGCTATTTTATGCCTTGCTGGTAGACGGGCACGGTTGGACAGAACACGCTGTCAGCTAGTTTGTGGGCAACATCTAACTGGGAGGAGTAGCTGGTAGGCTGGAAGGCAGGGCTGCTCTTCAGATGGACCTCCTCATGCTAAAGAAACCGTCTGACAGGAACCCTGTAAGATTCAAAGGCAAATGGAGAGTCCCTCCTGCACCTGGGCAGACTGGAGCCCTGCATCAGCCCAAGCGGGGAGCTGGGCTGCCCAGAAATGAGTTTTGCAGTCCTGGCAGGCAGCAAGCTGAGTGTGGGCCAGTAGTGTGCTCTTGTGGTGAAAGACGTCAACTGCATACCGAGTCCTCTCGGCAAAACGGTAGGCAGCAGGGCCGAGAGAAGGGGTTTGCTTCTTCTTGCTATTTGTGAGACGTTTCTGGAATACTGTGTTCAGTTTTTAGCTCCCCAGTAGAAGGAAGACACTGTTGTACTGGAGCAAGCTGGCTGGCAGTCCACCAAAAAAAAAAAGGAAGGAGCTGGAATGCAAGACGTAAGCAGAAAACTGGTACTGAAACCAGGAAAATGGTTTCTTCAGCCAAAAAGAGAAAGCTTATGGGAGATTGTCTTGCTGTCTTCAACTATCTGACAGGCGGCTGTAGAGGGCACAGAGCCAGCCTCCTCTGAGGTGCAGTGGAAGGATGAGAAGCAACAAATACTGGCTGGAGCACCAGAAATTCCTGCCTGATGGAAGGAAAGAAGTCTTCACATTGAGGGTGATGGAACCCTGGGGGAGCAGGAGGCTGAACTAGAGACCTCCTGGGGTCCCTTTTAGCTTGAGTTACTTTGTGATTGGTAGGTTTGACAAGAAGTGAGAGGGTATTGATACAGCATTGCAGAGAGCATCAGTGGTCGTTAACCCATGGGTCATTGCCAGTAGCTGGCATAAACTTATTTCCTCCATTTTTTAAATTAGTCAGGCTGTTTGCCCATGCTGATTGTCTTAGATCACTGTCTTAGAGTTTCACTCCTGTGTTGGTTACAAACTGTTTTAATGTTTTTTATAAAAGGTCCTAGTTAACTTCTGGTGTTTCTTTGGTTTTTTTTTGTTTCCCCCCAGTATATGGTGTCTTTCTCTCTGTAGTTTAAACTTTGCTGGTGGGTTATAAAGTTGCGCTTGTTGCATAATGGGTTTTTCTTAAGCTGTTTAATTCAGCCTGCAGGTTTGGGTGGGAAGAGAAATGCATGTTAAATCATTTAGTGTGAGTTAGTTTCTTAAGGATTTTTATTTCTCAGAAGTTGCATGTTTTCAGGGGCTTTAGAATTAGAAATACATATAAACTGCTTCTTTAGCTGTGCACACTGAGAATACAGAGAAGCTTTTTGTGTAGGGATTTTTTTCAATGTGATTATCTTCCTAGACATGCATCTTACATGTTGCAAACATACATTCATCTCCTATTTCTATGACTGCAGTAATTAAATGATAATTACCACCATCTCTGAGAGCTTGGTTTTAATTTAATACAGCGTATCTTTGCAGGTGGAGAGATTCTAGTTTAAACTTCAGGTCGTTTCTCCTTGACGAAAGAGGTTTTGATAGCCAGGATTTGAAGCAAAGAGCCAGGCAACATTGTTTTCCTCTTGGCTTTATCTGCAGCTGGCTGCTTGTGTTACCTTGGATGTGTCTTCCTAGTGAATGTTCCCTGGAAAAAAACCCTGTTTGTTTCCCTCTGTATTTTTGGGTCATCCCACCAAATTTACAGTCCTGTTGCAACAATTGAGAACATTTGGGAAATGCTGGTATATAGAGATAATTTTTTGCAGGGTTTCCAGGGGTTTCTCCTGGTGAAAGTGCTGTCTTTGAAGTATCTACATTTATACAGTCCTTAACACAGCAAGACTGATTCATGGTTACAGCTTTTACATCATGTTAGATCTGAGACAGCTGGGACTTAGCTAACATTTTCTTTTTGCTATGTTTAATTTTATTGAATTGGGTACTTTAAAGTTTACTAAGGTAAACTCTGAGTAAAAAACAACCATTTTTTTCTTTTTTTAAATCCGAAGTCAACCTGAAATGGCAGGTCCATTATTAGACTCAAAGAAGAATTTTTATAAGATGAAACTTTTGCTAGCAGTTCATGATATTTAATTTTTGCAGCCTCCTTGGCCTGTCAATGAAAAGAGCAATGGATCTGGAGGCTACTTTCTGGAGAAAACTCTGAAGAGCCATTTCCTGAGCATGCCTTCCTGAAATGCAAATATCTAACATATTGCTTAAGTTTGTGTACCCTGCCTTTTGTGAGTAATACAAAATCGATGTAACTGTATAAATGCGTGAATAAAATTTTCATTCCAAAATAGGCAGGTTTCCAAGATGTTGTATGGAAACATCTTTGTTACCAGCCTCCGTACAGTCCAGACCACCGAATGAATTAACAGCTTTTGAGATTTTACTGACTTGTTACATAGCTAACAACCACATGGCCTCTGCAGTGCCAAGAACAAACCACTCGTACACTTTTAAGTCTGTTATGCCAAAAAAAGATGATCTCGGTAGGCCAAGGGGGTAGTTCTTTTCTGCTTCAGGCACTATATATTTTCAACTAAATGCTGTGCTAACGCGGGCAGACTCTGGGTTTGAGCCACCACGCGTGCTTCAGAGAAGCAGTTCATGCGAGTGCTGGAAAATGCTGCCGTTGTCTGATTGTTTCCTTGCTTCTCCTCTCTCCTGAAAATTGCAGAGATGTATGTAACTGTGCCCATTGGCATTTTTGGAAGGATTACTGATAAACCGGCGCAGTCTCCCCGTCTTCACCAAGGATTTTGCTATAGGCCATGTGAATGGCCATTGCTGAGCCGCTGGGTGGCATCACTGCATCATTTTGGGGTTCATGGGTGATTCACTCTTCAGGAACATCAGAAAGATGCCAGCTGCCCAAACAGGAAAAATAAGTAGGAAAGCTCACTTAGGTAGTTTAGGAACAAAAAACATTAGCTGTGCCATTGTAGTTTTTCTCTGGTACTTTATATTAGTTTAAGTAATGCTTGCTTTTATCTTTGATGTTAGTACTTGATACTGTTCCATTCATGCAAAACTGGTAACACTGATTAAATCAAATGTAGAATACACTCACCCATGCACATAAACAATGCCAATGTTAACGCTGGAAAAAATACCATCATTCTGTTGCTGAACATTGCCATAATACTTACGCTACAAAGAGAAACCTTTATCAGACTTCAGAGGAAAAGAGGCAAGGATGCAGTTGGAAGGCTGTGCTAAGCCTTTTGCTTTCTAGTGGACTGGGGATAGTATTCTCAACACACGTTTCAACATAATCTGTGTCTGTGTTTTCTAACATATATTGTCTCAGTACTCCTATGAGGTTATCATATCAGTTCTGCTGTTAGGGGAACTACAGAAAGGCTAATGTGATTTGTACAAGGATGCTTGGAAGGTCCTTATGCAGATAATTGAATCTAGATATCCTGACTTGTATCTTTGTCTGTGGACCACAAAAAAAAAAAAAAAAAAAGAGAGAATTTGGGGAAGGTTTATATTGATTTTGCCTATTGTGTGATCGCCCCATGAGTTAACAGTACTCTTAAAGCTCCTTTAAGGGTTGTATGTTTTTCAAAGGCGGAGTTTCTATCTGAGAGTAATCCTGTTCTTGGGGAAAAAAAAAAAAAAGTATTCTACAAGATAGTTGGGTTTTTTCTGTCCCTTTCTTTCCCCACCCCCCCTTTTAATTTAAGTTCCCTTTAAAAACTGTCGGTATGGTCTTTTTTTATCTTATGTCTTCCAGAACAGTTTAATTGGGATGATTATCTGAAAGAGACTGAATCAGTAGCTGCCCCTCTACATTGTTTCAGACAGGTACGCCAGATACTATTTTGCAATGTGTGTGTGTATGTATGCATGTTACCGGGTGATCCTAGAGCAGCTTTTATGTTTAGACTGCTTGCAAACTTCCCATTGACTTCTTTTGATCTCTAGTTATCAGCAGCATACAGTTCTGGCAGATGCTAGCTACTGAAGTTTTTAATTCTTGGTTTCCGCCTCAAGCCAGAGTTTGAGGGTTTCATTAAAATTGTAGCTTCAGACTCTGTTTTCCTTTTAAAAAAAGACTAGTTAATGAAAACAGATAGTCTTATCAGAGTTAAAAAATGTTTTCTACTTTTTTTCAGTAATCTTAGAGGTACAATGGTTTTAGTAAGAATTAAAATTTGGCTGATCATCAGAGGAAGCTTTCTCCTGCCCCATTTCTGAACAAGTCCTTTCAGTTCTGGCTAGCTACAAGATGTATGTGTGTATGTAGTAGAGTTTATTCGCCATTTCTTTTCAGGATCTCTCAAATATGTTAAATTTTGTCTCTTTTTGAGAAGAGTGCTTTTTACTAAGGAGTAACAGATGTTGAAGTTAAAATAAATCAAGTGGTATATACGGGAATACAAAGAAAATACTGGATTTATAATGAAGGGTGTTTAATGTGCTATTGTATATTTTACATTGTGCCCTGCAAGTTTGATTCTGCCCCACCTGATGGTGTGGTAGTATTTGCAGATGCAGTTTAAATCTGCCACCTTGTGTGAGCCAATGACCTCCAGTTGTTCAGCCCTCTGGAGACTGAGTCGACCTCTGCAGGCATCTTTCTCTCTGTAAATGGAGCTGGGGTCAGTGTTTTCCCCAGTTGAGGAGTATCTTAGCTGCGTGAAGTTAAGTAAGAGGAGTTTTGGTCTGTATGCCTTCACTGTGTTAGGAAGATAGATGCTGAAACAATTGTATAGTGCAGGTTGATAGAACTGTAATAGGTGTGACAAGCAGTGCATGTCTAGTTTAGTGGATTGGGCATGTTCAGAAAGGTATCTTCTAGGGTTTCTTGGTAGTCTGATGGTACTGTAAATGATACTGGCCTCCAGTGGGGACCAAACAAAAACCAACATGAATGGAATAGGCTGAGGAGGAGAGGAACTGTCACTCAGTGAATCTGAAGTAGTTGCAAGAATGGAGAATAGGGAGAGAGAAATGCAGGTGGTAGCATTTCCTTGCACTAGATCTTGAATCTCGGCTTTCTCTTTGCAGATGAGGTTAAAGGACAAAGAGCCCCTCACATCCTGCTTTCAATGACACATGGCCAAGTATAGCAGTGTCTATAGCTCTGTTTGAATGAACCTTCAGAAATTAATTTTACAATAAGTGTTTTTCGTAGTGGATACCAGCTCAAGGCAGAGACCTCAAACTCTGCTTGGGTAGAGGCAGAGGGCAGTAGCGTATCCCTAGATCATTCTGAGGTTAATGCCATACTCACAGACCATAGACCACCATGACCAGAGCATACGCTCCATAGAGACGTAGCTACTGCAGAAAGCTGCTCAGAAGCCTTTCCTTGTGCCTTTCTTGCGTCTTCCTCTTCCCTAGTAAGTTCAAGAGGTCCAAACTGAACAACCGAGTAACACCTTACATAAAGATGCTTAAGTGACTGAGATAGACAAATCCGAGTGACCTGGATTGTTTAAAGAGTGTGTGGGTTGGAAGGAAGAGCTTTAATTTCTGTGCATAGCAAATCTCAGAACAATTTACATATGCAGACTTCCAGTTTTTTCTAAGACCTTTAGGTAGAAAGTGATATGCATTGTTAATTAGTACAGAGGTAGCTCCTTTCACTACATGATGTTTGCAGATTTCAGAAACTAAAGTGCTTGAGCTTTCTGTAGGACTAATTTGACTTTTATTGGGTGTCGTGGTTTAACCCCAGCTGGCAACTAAGTACCACACAGCTCCTTGCTCACTCCCTCTGGTGAGATGGGGGAGAGAATCAGAAGGGTGAAAGTGAGAAAACTTGTGGGCTGAGATAAAGACAGTTTAATAGGTAAAGCAAAAGCCTCACACTGCTTCCCATTGGCAGGCAGGTGTTCAGCCATCTCCAGGAAAGCAGGGCTCCATCATGCCTAAAGGTGACTTGGGAAGACAAAACGCGATCACTCTGAACGTTCCCCCCCTTCCTTCTTCTGCCCCCACCTTCATATGGTCTGGAATATCCCTCTGGTCATTTGGGGTCAGCTGCCCTGTCTGTGTCCTCTCCCAAGTTCTTGCGCACCCCCAGCCTGCTGGCTGGTGGGGTGGGGTGAGGAGCAGAACAGCCCTTGAGTTTGTGTAAGCCACTGCTCGGCAATAACGAAAACATCCCTGTGTTACCAACACTTGTTTTCAGCACAAATCCAAAAAGTAGCCCCATACCAGCTACTGTGAAGAAAATTAACTCTATCCCAGCCAAAACCAGCACATTGGGTTACACATGAATTGTACGTGTCCCTATCACTCTGTGTAATACAAAGAAATACACTGCTGTAGCTAGCCACAAAACAAATAGCAGAGACAAGCATAATTTGACAATTATATCCAGTATTTGTGACCTGTGGGAATTCTACAAAGTTTAAGTTTTGTAGTAATTAAAAATAACCTGAGGAAGCAATAAATTAAAGCCTCTGCCATAAATTAAGATACAGGCACAGACAGCTAATGGAATTTGATTAAAGTATTTAATCTGTTGCTCATAAGTTGTTTATAATTACTACTTAAAATTTTGATGCATCCCACATACCTTTCTCTCACCCTGAAACTTTTTTTTCAAGCAGTTGAAAGTTTTAAATAAAAAAGCTCAGTCCCTTGTGATTTGAACAATGCTTAAAGTGAGGCTGTTACTGATCAGGTTTTGTTACTTTGCTGTAAGGATGGGCTGGCATGGAGGAGCTACCTTTTTAGTAGAATGCCTTGAGTTGGTGTTATTTAAACAAGCTCACCTTTTCTACAAGCAAATAAACAAACTCCCCAATTTCCCAATTTCAGTTGCCTTTCATGGTTGTAGAAAATAACAGCTGGACAAGCAATATCCTGAAATTTAATTGCCCTTTAAATTTAATATGCTTAGGCTCCCCTTTCAGACAGCCTGCTGTCTGAATGCAGCATTGGCAGGTGCTACACTCAGTGTTTGCTGAATATTGCTCAATTCTTTGTTTTTTGGGCTTGGGCTCTTCCAGGGCTGCTGCTGTTGATCTAGGGTGTGTTGTAAACAGTGTACCTGCACAGCATAGCAAGTAGAGCAAGATGTATTTTAAAAAATTAAATGTGGTGAAGACAGTATGTCACTAACACTTGTTGCAGTAGCAGATTTCTTCAGCCTTTTCCTGCATACCCAGACAGATAAGTGCACCCTCATCTGCTTACTATGGGATCCCTACCTGACCTGGTTAGGCGAGCAGAAGGGACATATGAATCTTAGAATCACAGAATCATTTAGGTTGGAAAAGACACTTAAGATCATCGAGTTCAAGCGTCAACCATGCCCACTAAACCATGTCCTCAAGTGCCTTGTCTACGTGCTTTTTGAATACCTCCAAGGATGGTGACTCCACCACTTCCCTGGGCAGCCTGTTCCAATGCCTGACAACCTTTTCAGTGTAGAAATTTTTCCTAATATCCAATCTAAACCTCCCCTGGCGCAACTTGAGGCCGTTTCCTCTCGTCCTATCACCAGCCACCTGACAGAAGCGTGTCTTGCAAGTGTGAATGCCAATGGTTTTGGTTTTTCTACCTGCCTGCTGTATTAGGATTCAGATTGTGTTAGTCTGTATCGAATATATACTGGCTTTAAATGTTATGGGGAAGGCTGTCTACATTCTCTGTGTCTGTCTTCAAGAGCAGCTTTGTACTTGACTTGCAGGAAAGGGCTGCCAGATTGATAGGAGAGTAGTCATCCTCTCCTAAGAGAAACTTCAGTGCTTGGCTTGGCTTAACTTGTTGAAAGAGTTCTGAGAAAGGGGTGGGTTGCCCCCTGTAAATACACTAGATTTTGTTGTTATTTGCAAAGGTGCAAAAGAATTAAAGTTAAATTATACTGTTGGCAAAAACTAATAAATTTAGGTTGGAAAATGAGGAGACATCTAAAGAGAATAGTGAGAGGCATTCAATCCCAGTTAGTGTTAATGCAAAGTTTTGAACATCATTAGATGATGTTATTGCCTGCAGTAATACAGTAGGCAAGTAATCAGACTGTGATCCAGTCAATGTCTGCCAGTAGTGTGTTGATACATAAGCAAAAAATACTATTCTTCTCTTTTGTTCATCTTTAGGTTGTGACAGAAAGTTCTGCTCAGACCGAGTTGCATTTGTAATGTTTCTTTTCCCTGTGCTAATTAAAATGGCATTTCATTGTATGTGTATATTCAGTTCTCTGCAAATAAGCACAAGCTGCAGTTTTTGTCTTAGCACAGAAGTTTTATGTGACTTAAGGACTGTCTGTTTTCTTTCTGTAAAATGCAGTTAACACTAACTCCTTTTTCTGCTTTCTTTCTTTGTATTGTAAGCTTTTTGTTTGATGCAGAAGCTCTTGCCTTGAGCTTTCGTAGTGCCTCGTGCAGTAGGGTCCAAATTTTGTTTACATTTCCAAGATATTCCTGTAATGAGAATAACTATTTCTTTTGAATTGAAAGCTAATAAATCTTGTGGGAGGGTTTGGTTTTTTGATTTGGGGTATTTTTTTAGTTGAATGTCGTGTTTCTCGATGTACTTGTTTTCCATTTGCTTCAAGTATTAATCACCGTTCCCCCGTCTTTATGTTCATATCTTTGTCAGGATTCCCTTGTTACCCTTCTTAGCCTGCTCATCTTTTTAGAAATCAGTCATGTTTATGCAGTAGGAACATCAAGTATCTGAAATGGTAGCTGTTGGTAGGTTATCCATCTGTCTTTTCTGACTCGTTGCTAAACACTCAAAGTTCAAAGGCTTCTTTATATTTACCGTTGATATGATATGTTTGGATGAATGAAAGCTGTGCATTGGACTGGCTGGTAAATTTAGCAATACTACAACAATAAGAAAACGTCTTTTACCTTTTATTGTAGTCTAGAATTCCACCTACAAATGATTTCAAAGTTGGCATGAAACTGGAGGCCCATGATCCTCGCAATGTTACCTCGGTTTGTATAGCTACAGTAATTGGAATCACTGGTGCCAGGCTAAGGCTGCGGCTGGATGGAAGTGACAACAAAAATGATTTTTGGAGGCTTGTGGATTCCTCGGACATACAGCCCATCGGGACCTGCGAAAAGAAAGGGGGCATGCTCCAGCCTCCGCTTGGTAAGAAACAAAGCTTCTGAACTAATGTGTGTGGAGTATAGCTTTCATGAAGTCCATTTTACCTTTCTGTCTGGGCAATTTCAATGGTACTAACATTTCACCAATCCATTATTTAATTGAAAAAGAGGTAAGCAAACTAATTCAGGCTGAGTGAATTGTGGCTTTTTCTTCTTCTTTGGATTCTTTTGACATAAGAATGAGCAGAATAATAAGGTTTGAGTTCTGTTATTTTTTCAAAATAGTCCTTTAATATTAAATGGGAGTGTCTGACAGCTTTCTTAGTGATGAGATACACCGTCATGTGCCCACCCGTTCTATAAATGTTCCCTCACACCCCCCCTGTCTTACCCAGTCCATATGGATACAACGTTTTCTTGCTTGATGGTGTGTGTGCTCCTTTTCATAGACCCTCGCAAGAACTGGGGAAATTTGAATTGACTTTTTCCTCCTCAGTAAATGCGAGTGGCCCACCAGAAGGTGCTCGCTGGTAACTGATCTGTGAAGCACTCCGCAGGGCTGCAGGAGGTGCATCAGTTCAGACAGTCTGATGTTTCCTTGGGCACTGAGCAAATTGGTTGTGGTCTGGGAAAGGCAACATAGGGTGGGTTAACGGCAGTATTGCAGCATTCTGCTCTCAGGTAGGAAAAGTAGCACTCCATAGCTTTAGCAAACTGCAAGCTTATGTTGCATGTGATTCTCATCTCCTCAAAGCAACACATGTTGGGGGATATCTGATCAGTTAGTCATGACTAACAGTTTGTGAGCACGAGGAACGCTCATGAACAAGGTGTAGCTTTCCCGTGCTTAGAAATAGTATGCCGTATTTCTTTTGCCTTCCATGAGCAATACGGGTGACAACGTTATCTGTCTCCTCAAACTGAGAAATAGGGCTTGGGCTTAGCCTTAATGAAGAAGTTTATTAAATGGGGAACTGTACAGAGGAATTCCCTGCTAAATGATGAATAGTCAGAGGTAATTTTGACTAACTACTAGGGGTAATAAAGTGTGATAGCACCTTTCTTTGCTGTGATTAACCTGTATATTTAGATCTGCATTCTTGTACCATTTTTGTTATAGCTTAAACTTCTAGGTGTGGAAATCTTTAAAGAAACACATTTTTTCAGTTTGGTCTGAAGATAATTCTGCTTTTAAAAAGGTGGAAAAATAATGACCAAAATTTATCTTAAACCACCCCCCCCCCCCAAAACACCCCACCACAC
>VYZV01042714.1:6371-19445 GCA_013401275.1 Pandion haliaetus
GGTCCGACTTTTTGGCGCCAGTTAAGCTTCCAGCAGCTTCTTAAAGGAGCCACCTCTGCAGCCCCCTCCCCCACTACCAAAGAAAACGGCGCCACACAAACCCATTACAGCCCTGAATGTTAAAACAAATGATAAAACAAAAGCTGAATTTGTAATTTCATTTTTCATTCTTAGCAATATTTACATGCACTACAAGTACATTATTTCATCATTGTTCTTTGAAAATATTATTAACCCTACAGGCAAATGGAAAGAAATATGTTTTACCCTATGTTGCAGCCTGGAGCTACACTATCTTGAATATAATCAAGGTCAAATGTGTGTGATGGCTAGTTAATGCAAAAACCTTTATTTGCATATTACTGTGTTAATCTCTCTTTACATTGCAAGGCAAAGACTCAAAAAATTCTGAGACACCATTAAATTTTTACAGAAAATTTTAACTTGACACAAACTTTCTTGCATGTTTAAATTAATGATTATTTAATTATGCCTACTTAATGTACTGAGTTTGTTAATTGTTTGATTCACATTTGCAGATAAACATCACCTGAAGCACACATAATTGTTCAGGCTTTCATACCAGCTCCTATTCTATTAATATTCACCAGGGTTTTGGAAGCAGTAACACCATGGAAGGCTAACTTACTGATATTCTTTTTCATTATTATTTTGACCAAAAGAAAAGAGCAACATAACAATTTCTCAGCTTCATTTAAAGTTTCTACAATGATTTATATAGTTTCTTTCCCTTTAAATCCAATATGCCCAGCATAACAGGATCAGTATTATTTTGAAGTCTGTGTTCAAGCAGTTAGTTTGTGATGATGATATTTGATGAACCAATGGCCTAAGAGAATCAGGAAGTGCTCCAAATCCAGTGCTAACATTACAAATATCACAGTCTGTGGATTTCCTGGTTTCACTGCCAACTATCTAACATAACCATCCTGCTTTTAATGAGCGTTGGACCTAAATCCTTATATCAATATGCACCATATTTTTCAAGTGTGACATATCACAGTCACAGTTGCATTAATGAGATTGGGAAACTTTGGAGTTCCAGAAAAGAACTTTGATTTTTTTTATAGTGTTATACAAAGCCTGAGGCTTGAATAATTTTCCTCAGTCAATGTTGCCTCCAAAACAGTTTAGCATTTAAGCAGAAATAAGTTCAGTCTCACAAATTTTGGATGTAAGTATTAGTTTTAGTAGCTTAGTATCTTAGGCTACAATGAACATTATTCCTATACCATTTGCTGTACTGGAATAAACTTTATTTGGATGACGGTGTAATTTTCAGAATTGGTACATATATTCAATAAATTTCAATTGCCAGTTCTCAAATATCCTTCCGCCCTATAGATACACATCCTCTAAGAAGCATTTAACAAGCTTGATAACAACAGGAATAAGAAAAAAATAATGCTAAGAAATATTTCCTACTTGTTAATCAAAAACGTGAATTCTATCTTTATCTTCAGGTAGCACTGCTTCTTATTCTCTCATTACTAAAAATACTAGCATTATTGAATATGTTTAAATAATGGCAGTAAACAATACCACTGCAAGAACTATTTTAAAAACTTTTGTAATTCAATTACTATTGGATGTTTGTTAAAACAATTTAAGAAGTTCTATTTATAAATCAGTAATGCATTGCTGAATGTAATCTCTGTAATGAAAAAAAAATACTACCTTAATGAATTTTTCAGGATTTTCACTTGTGGACTCATTTTTTTTCTTGGGAGTTTAGATATATTTAATTACTTACATACTAGCATAAATGGACTAAGATTATGAAAGAGCCTAGTCTCTCTCCTCCCTTCCATTTTCTATTTCTCAGTTCCTGAATGAGTAAAGTGAAGACAACAGAAATGGTTTTTTTCATTGTTTTCCTCCCAAAATACCAGATCTGCATTTTCTTTTCATTTAAATCAGACTGTGGAACTGGTATCCAAATGACACTTATTGATTTCTCAATCCAAAGTAGGTAGCAATAATGATGGTCATTGGAAAACAACATTCATAGTGGGCATATCAATCGTATTTTTTGCAAGGTAGATATATTCATCATTGTGCTATAAGTTTTAATATCCTCACCTATAAGGCAGCTATAACCATTTCAGAGTGATGCAACAGCATCCCAGTAATGTTTATATAATCTCATGGAAAGACTTCTTTGACAAGTTTTTTTAACTTTTCAGAACAATTTATAAACATTAGCTTCTTTGGGTTCTGTATCTTCATAATTAAGTTTATAATCAATTATGTACATGTAAGCATTGCTGATTGAGCTTACTCCCACTTATATATCCTGTTTTGTTTTCACTATAAGTGAATTTCAGTTCCTTTTAACTTAATATTGACATTTCCCTTCTCTGGATTAAGAGGAATGTTTCAGTTAGACACTCTCACAGTTTTTATATTTAGTAGCTGAAGGGCAGAACAGTAGATGAGCTTCAGCTGTGGAATTCACTTTTTCCATATGGAGCACTCATTGCTCTATTTGCCAGAAGCAAACTTTACTACAGAACTTAGGCACTTTTGAGTTCAGGCCTGTTACACATAGGTTTTAGGTTCCAAAGTAGAGATTAGAACTGTAAATCCTGAATAAGGTATCATTGGTTCTTACACATGAGAAAGTCTCAAAAATAACTAAGAAAATCTATATACCTGAAATATGATGTGTTTCTCAGTTTTAGAATTAATAGTACTCTTGAATACTTGAAGTTGAGGTTAAAGAGGTTGCAGTAGTTGGAAAACATAGTGAATATTGATCATATATAGTTTTATCCATTTATATCTTAAAGGAAAAAAGGGTCAGTCTTGTTATTCATGCTTCTTGATATTTTTAACTGCAGAATAATTCTTCTTCTTCTTCCAAAAAAGTTTGGTATATTAATGAAAATAACTTTTTGTTCTGCCATCTCAAGAGTCTCTAAACTTTACCTGCTATTCCTTTAAAAAACATCCCAAACCCAACCCTTTAAACAGATTTATCCTCAGATTCTTCAGACTACTAAGTGTTCTATACTGTTGCATAAAATAAACTCTCTTACTCTCTATTTCAAGGAAGTTTCTAAGTCAATTGCATAACTTTTGCTGGTAACATGTAGTCATGGTGCTAATACACTTGCATTCTGTACCCTGCTTGAACAAACCTTGAAAATCCTTGCTCCCTGACAACAGAATGCTTTTCAGCCCACCTGAGAGAGTCAGATCATCAGTAAACTAACTAGCTAAATGGCTTTCAAAGATTTCTTCCAGGTGTTAAAATGAGTTCTCAGTCCATACAGGCACTGTGAGAAAACAAGTATTATCTTAACTGATTTAGCAACAATCATTTGTGCTATTGCATTCAGTGGCCTCTGTAAAACAGAAGTATCGAGAATGCAATAAGAATTACCCTTTTTCTTTCAGTGGCAGTGTAACTCATACTGCAAAAACCACATTAAAAATATTACTTTGTGTTGTTTCTATGTCATCCCTTAAAGCAACATTAATTTTTAAAAAGCCATTATGAACAAAACTATGACAAAAAGCTTCATTTTAAGTTTGTAGTATTTTAAGTAGATAGGCATAGATAAGTAGCAGATCTGCATTCAACTGGCAGATAGAAAAATATCAACATTGATGATAATCATCTATTATGAGAGCTACTGATGCATAATAATTCCTGAAGTCCATTCAACGAAAGATGTTAAGTGTATTCCAGTTTGATCCTATTCTGATTGCTAGCTAGGGCACCCTTGCAAAAGGCTGAGGTTTTGCCCTTCTCCCATGGAGAAACACACCACAGCAGGTGACAGAGCTTTATGTAACCTCCGAGAGCTGTGCTTAAAATTAAACATTGATTAGCTCTTTGACTACCTCTGGGAGCTGTGCTCTCCATCTGACTTGTATATAGTCCTTTTGCAAGCACTAGTTAAAGGGAGCTTGACCCTCCCTAATCAGGGGGCAGCTGCAATAAGGGCTCCTGGTACCCTAGATCAAGTACAGCTGGTCATGCTTGTTAGAAGCTGCTACAGCTTCCTCCTACTCACAGTATTGTAGCTCCCCTTACCCTGTCCTTACTTGGCAGCAGCAGGAGCCCTCAAGTTTCTCAGAGGGTTTCTAGGTGTTCCCTGATGAGCCTGGACCTTGTCCCCAGAAGATCACAAAGCAGAACCCAGAGACTGCTGCACATACTGCTGTTTCTGTTGGCATATGTATTTTATATGTATATTTTTGTTTCTTGAATTTCTTAAAGACTATTTCTGGTGGATCAATACCAGAAATGAAGATTAGACCAAACCCAGTTTTAAGCCAGTTTTATTTACTTTTGGAGAGAAGTGAAGANGTAGAGAATTGAAAAAAAAAAAAAAAAAAAAGGATGGTATAATATAGAGAGAAAGGTGAACATTCTTAAGAAAAAAATAGTGGGATAATTTTCCTTTTTAAGAATGTCAAGGAAAACAGTTATTTCCAAAGTGTAGTTCTGCCTGAAGCATAATAGCTCAGAACTACAGTAGTACCCTTTGTCAGAGGAATCCCTTAATGAAAGAAAAAGAATCACAGGATATCCACAAGAGTTTAAAGAGAGAGCATACCTGAAAAATATAGCTACTCTCACCCCAGTGATTTGAAGTATTAGGGGTTTTAATGAAATTTTTATATTTGGGGACTCATTTCAGGTAGGATGGAAAGAGTTAAGGATTTCTTTCACTGAAATGGACTGCAGTTAGGTTTTTGTTCCCTAATGCCTTGCCCTCTTCAAGTAGCTGAAATAAAGAGCCTACCTTTCTGACAACACAGCTGACAGCAAAAAAAGAAAGAAGAGAAAAAGCAAAAGAGAAATCACAGAAAACAGTAATTAAAAAAATGTTCTGTCCCCAAGGAATACAGTCAGTATTTTATTTATTTCAGATCATGAGACTTTCTTTCCCTTATTGGATTTAATGCATGCACGTTTTTGCTTATTTACTATTACTCTGCAGTATTGGCTGAAAAGAACCAGCAAGACTTCTAACTCCAAGCAGCATCTTGTACCTTCCTGAACACTTATCTCTCCACATTAACACTAACTGCCATCCTGGGAAAATAACCTGTTAAATGAAATTGCTGTGAGGTGCTCTCCTGTCTTCTACTTCTGCCACACTCCCTCATAAACTACAAACTACATCAACTATTATGACTTTATAGTAGCTGTGATGATTCTTGAAGGGATGAAGAAGTATATAATTGAATGCCATCTTATTTTGAGTCATTTAATTTGGTGCTTTTGACAGGGATGTTCATGACATTTCTTAACCTGAAGGTCTGTAAGTGAAGAGTGAAATACAAAGACAGAGCTACACAGAGAAGCTCACAGAGGTCCCTCTTTATTATAAAGGCAGATGTGCGTACTTTTCCACAGCTTGATTTCTATATTTTTTTAAACAAATTGAATTAATTCAAATAGCTATATTTCAGAAGCATATGTAACCTTCAAAATATGAAAAAAAAAAAACTATTAAGTAATCACTTACAATAATATGAGCAGGAGATGTAATTCTTATTTATCCAGCTGAGTAGTTGTGCAGTTTGGTGGCACTATGCAGGCAAATAAAAAACATCTGAGTTGTTTTCAATGTATATTAGATTTAACTGATTAGGAGCATAAAGGCAGAGGAGCTAAGGGAGGGGGCAAAAGTCTCTATAGTGATGCTTAACTATATCCATTAATTTCTTTTCTAATTAGTTGTTTATATCTTAGCTCTCTGATTCAGTGGTTATTACCTTATTTGTCTTTAGAGTTTTGTGTACACATTTAAAAAGCAAGGGTGAGAGTTGAAGGACAAGCAAATTCTCATATAAAAGACTGACATAGTGACTGTATTTTCTCTATTATTTATGATTTCTATTTAAAACAGATACAATTTGTGGACGCCCAAGTATCTTTAAACAGCAACTGTTATGATCCGATGATGGAGTCTCATTTTTTTTAACTTGTTATTTGATTGAGGCCATTGGAAAATAAGATGGATAACCTGAATATCACAAAAATGACTCTTCCCATGGTAAGTCAGGATTCTTTTATTTATGAGAAACCATCTAGTCCTTTTTTAATCTAATCTGAATCATAGCAGAGTTAAAGATTTTTAATGGCAGCTATGAAATTCTTTCGTACAAGGGTACACTGCATGAAAGAACAATGCTAACTTTTAGGAGAGCATATTAAAAAGAAACAGAATCAGTTGTGTGACACAAATACATGAAATGTTTTCCCCTTATTATTTAAGGTACACACAGAAACATAAAAGTAAAGAAAATATTCATCATTGATGGATACACTGGAAAAGGATACAGGACTGGCCATTACAGCTGAAAAAAATGCTTTTTGTCTCTGCTTTTTCTAAATGAAGACATTTGTCTACAGAAATTATTTTTTTAAATGGAAACCAATTATGTCACATATTCAATACTAGTTTTCGGGGGAAGAAAAGGCTTTTAAACTGCTGAAATAAATTTCACAAACTTTTTATTGTAAAGTATTGAACTATTTGGAAGGAGTTAAAAAAAATTGTTTTTGATAAATTTAGATCACCTCATAATTGACAAAATGCAATCAAATTTCTAGCATCCTCTTTATACTCACACCGCTGAAAGCTTTTCAAGTGGTGTATGCAACTTTGAAAGAGAGTACACTGAAGTTTTAAACACAGAGTTCTTAAAGATTGTCAAAGATAGTTGGCTACTTTTTTGCATAGTCTTTGTAAATTAGAATATAAGGTTACGGTGTCATACTAATGATGATATGTCTTATTAGCAATTGTTTCCACTGTTCCATTACGAAGTGGTCTAGCAGCCACACAAAAAATCTATTTCAGAATATGTTTCTAAATAATTGTATTTATGACTTGTGCATATCATAATACTTTAGGTTGTAATTTTAGTTATAAAATAAAAAATCATATAAACTGATACTAAAATTATACATGTAGTATTACTCAGGGTATATTAGTAGCTTGACTTGTAACTTGTTCATTAGTCTTTGGTTTTTGTTATTTTAAAGGAGGTGCTTATGTACCATACAACAAAAGATAGAAACCATGTAAGTCTGCATTTGTTATAATAGAAATGATGTACTACACATATTTTTTCAAAGAATTTTCTATTAGTTCCTAACAACACTGTAGGTAAAAAGCTCTTTCTAAAACTGAGCAGGAAAACCACTAAAGGCAGTATTCATGCAGATAATCTTAGAAGTCAGTATGTATTTCAGATTGCCTGTTCATTTTACCAAGTTGAAAATAAATCTAGCAAAATAAAAAACCCCTAACATGATATAATGCAATATCATATCAATAGGAAATTCTAAATGCATTTAATTTATCCTATGCAAAATTCATTTATGGAAACACATTTTTAATCTGGTCAAATAAATATTTAATCCACATAGAAGATTTTTTTATTTATCATAGAAAATAGATTATGATTTCTGCAAGTATTCAGAGTAGCAGATACCAGTCAGTTAGTTCAACCCCTATCTTACATTCTTTCAACCCTATAAATTAGCACTAATGTTCATAGCTCTTCTGATTAACTCTACCTCCCTGACTCATTGAGCATAAGAGCTTTAAAGATGAGACAAAAAAGTCCCAGCAGGCATTATATCTCCAGGTTTTCTGTGCAAAAGTTAAGATACTCCAAAAGCAAGCTTAGTGTCCTTCACAACTTCATGGTCAATATGTACCATGGTATAGAAATTCTTATTCTGATGTTATCTGATAGTATGGGATTGGTATATGAAATGCCACCTTTTTTTCTTCAATTAAATGGTTTGGGCTTCTGAAATATTAGGGCTTTTTTGCTAGTTTTTTTTCCTTGCTTGTTTTTTTTTGTACAAAAGATAATTATTATTTGAGCTGTTATTTCAATATTTTCAAGGAGTTTTCCTTCCTAATATGAAGCAGAAATCTCCTCTATAATAATAAAAGATGATACAAATAAATGTAGCCTTAAGTGACAATGTTAGATCTTGTAGATTGAGTGGAAATGATAAATCTTCTACGGCTAATGTATTTGAGCCAGCACACAGCAAAAAGCAGAGCAACTCAGTTTTGTACATATCATCAGCTCGCTCAGCTGAAATCTGACAATTGTATTCCCTTTAACAAACTAGTAATTTAAATAGTAAGCAAATTATAACTACATGCCATTATATTATTGATTTTCCTCTTTATTGTTTTGTATAATTCATTTTGAAAGCTACAATAAGTAATATGTATTCCAAGAAATAAGACATCACAATTAAAATGTATGTGTAATTTTAGTGGCAATCTGTAGTTTGTGATATTTCACTTCACCTGTTTTCCACACTAGGAGGTTTAACAAGCTCTAAAAAAATCATTATATTTTACATCTCTATATCAAATGATGCACACAGTTTTCATGCCAGTTTCCAGTTTGTGACATGCAATTTTATAAAAGGTAAAATGCCTCATGGTTGAAGACTGAATAATGATCTAATTTTTTTCACAGGCTTTCTGTGACCTTCATTAAATTACTTATGCCAGACTGAGGAAGGAATTTAACCAATGATGAATTTTAAACCAAAGTTCGAAGTTTATTTACTATTCATTCTTGGCTTCTTCTATTTGAGTTGTTCCATGAATCCAAAAGAGGTTTCACAAACTATTGTGACCTAGGTGATCAATCACATACAACGAATAGTAAAGAGTTACTATTAACAACTCAAGGACAATTGTCGACAGGTAAAGGATTTGACATATATTTGTTTCTTTTTTGACTGAACTTGCCTCAGGTGTTCCAGCTTTTTGCCTGCATGTGATTAGAAATTGAATCTCACAATTATTCTGATCTGGTGTCAGGATTTAGCATACCACACTGTCCTTTGTCCTTTCAGCAGTGAAGTTTGTGAACTAGTATTTCTTCTTACTGAGAACTCTTGTTTAGTAATACGGGGCCATACTAACATGCATCATACCGGGAACTCCCATAGTTCTGCAAGGTGACACAACGTTCTTCATATCTGAATTCAGCATGGAATTCAGTTCTCAAATTACTCTCCTTAAATTTCCTAAAGAAATAAAATAGGGGGTTAGTTGCTTAGGAATTAGATTTATGGAGGTCATGTTCATCCAAAAACGTTTGCGTCACTTAACAGACAATGCCAAAATCATGGAATCATAGACTCATAGAATGGGTTGAGTTGGAAGGGACCTTTAAAGGTCATCTAGTCCAACTCCTTCCCTGCAATGAGCAGTGACATCTTCAACTAGATTAGGTTGTTCAGAGCTCTGTACCACCTTGTACATTTCCAGGGATGGGGCATCTGTCACCACTCTGGCCAACCTGTGCCAGTGGTTCACCACCATTATTACATAAAATGTCTTCCTTATATCTAGTCTAAATCTTTGCACTTTTAGTTAAAACCATTACCCCTTGTCCTATCACAACATGGTCTACTAAAAAGTCTGGGTGCTTCTTTCTTATAAGCCCTCTTTAAGTACTGAAAAGCCACAATAAGGTCCCCCCAGAGCCTTCTCTTCTCCAGGATGAACAACCCCAACTCTCAACCTTTCCTCACAGGAGAGGTGTTCCATCCCTCTGACCATTTTTGTGGCCCTCCTCTAGACCTGCTCCAACAGGTCCATGTCTTTTCTCTACTGAGGGCTCCAGAGCTGGATGCAGTACTCTAGGTGGGGTCTCACCAGAGCAGAGTAGAGGAGCAGAATGACCTCCCTCAACCTGCTGGCAATGCTTCTTTTGATGCAGCCCAGGGTACAGTTGGCTTTCTGGGCTGCAAGAACACTTTGCCGGCTCATGTCCATCTTTTCATCCACCAGTATCCCAAAGTCCTTCTCCTCAGGGCTGGTCTTGATATCTTTATCCCCCAGCCTGTATTGATACCAGGGCTTGCCCCGACGCAGGTGCAGGACCTTGCACTTGGCCTCACTGAAATTCATGAGGTTCACATATGCCACTTCTTGACCTTGTCCAGGTCCCGCTAGATGGCATCCCATCCCTCAGGCATGTCAACTGCACCACTCATCTCGGTGTCATCTGCAACTTTGCTGAGAGTGCACTCAATCCCACTGTCTATGTCACTGATTAAGGTATTAAACAGTACTGGTCCCAGTACAGACCCCTGAGGAACATCACTTGCTACTGATCTCCATCTGGACATTGAGCCATTGACTACTACCCTCTGGATGCGACCATCCAACCAATTCCTCATCCACTGAACAGTCCACCCATCAAATCCACATCTCTCCAATTTAGAGAGAAAGATGTTGTAGGCAACCATGTCAGAGACCTTACAGATGTCCAGATAGATGATATCTGTAGCTCTTCCCTTGTCCACTGATTTAGTCACTCCATCATAGAAGGCAGGCCCTTTGTGAAGCTATGCTGGCTGTGTCGAATCACCCCCTTATCATCCTCCATGTGCCTTAGCATAGCTTCTAGCAGGATCTGTTCCATGAGGCACAGAAGTGAGGCTGACAGGTTGGTAGTTCCCACAGTTGTCCTTTCTACCCTTTTTAAAAATGGATGCAATGTTTCTCCTTTTCCAGACCAGGGAGTTCACCTGACTGCCATGACTTTTCAAACACCATGGAGAGTGGCTTGGCAACTATATCATCCAGTTTCCTCAGGTCCCATAGACTTGTGTATGTTCAGGTTCCTCAGGTGGTCACAAACCTGATCTTCTCTTCCAGTGAGAGGGATTTTGCTTCCCCATTCCCTGTCTTGTGGTCCATCCACTCAAGAGTTGTGGGAACAGAGGTGGCCAGTGAGGACTGAGCCAAAAAATTGTGGAGTACCTCAGCTTTTTCCTTGTCCTTTGTTACTAGTTTGCCAGTCATGTTCATTGGGGAGGTATGCTTTCTTTGACCCTCCTTTTCTGGCTGACATACCTGTAGAAGCCCTTCTTATTATTCTTTGTGCCCCTTGCCAAGCTCAGCTCCAGCTGTGCCTTCATGACTCCATCCCTACATAACCAGGCAGTGTCCCTGTACTCTTCCTGGGATACCCATCCCTGCTTCCACTGTCTGTGTATTCCTTTTGTGCCCTTTAATTTGACCAGCAGGTCTTGACTCAGCCATGCTGGTCTTTTGCCTTCCTTTCATGATTTCTTACACCTGGGGATCGAGAGCTCTTGCGCTCTACAGAAAGTATCCTTAAAGGTCTGCCATCTTTGTTCTGCTCCTTTGTCCTTGAGGGCAGTTTCCCAGGGGGTCCTATTGACTAAGTTCTTGAAAAGCTGGAATTTTGCCTTCCTAAAATTCATGGTCCTGACTTTACCCTATGTCTGACCCATATCCCTCAGAACTGTGAACTCCACCAGGTCACTTGCGTTAGTGACCAACAGGTCAAGTAACATATCCCCTCTGGTACGTCTGTCTATTACCCGGTTTAAGAAGGTATCCTAAATGCAATCCAGGAGTCTCCTGGATTGCCTAAAGCTCACTGTGCTACTTTTCCAGCAGATGTTGGTGTGGTTGAAGTCTCCCAGCAGGACGAGAACCTGTGAGCGTGATGCCTCCTGTAGCTGGAGTAAGAAGGCTTTGTTAACAGGTTCCCCTTGATTGGGCAGCCTCTAGAAGACACCAACCACAAGGTTCCCTTTGTTGCCTCGTTCTCTGATTTTTGCCCATAAGCTTTCAACCTGCTTGTGGCTATTCTTCAGAGACAGCTCTTCACACTCTAGCCAATTCTTGACATAGAGGGCAACGCCTCCACGCCTCCTCCCTCACTTGTCCCTTCTGAACAGCCTGTAGCCATTGAGAGCCACACCTCAGTCATGGGATTCATCCCACCAAGTTTCAGTAATGGCAACTAGGTCATAGCTTTCTAGCAGCATGGTGGCTTCCAGCTCTTCCTGTTTCTTGCCCATGCTGCGTGCATCAGTGTAGAGGCGCTTCAGCTGGGCTGTCAGCCATGTCATCTTCTTAGAGGAACATTCCGTAGTTCCTTTGACGTATTTCACTGGTGTTTCCTTGTTGGCTCCTATTACCTCAGGAGCCCCTGGATCATCTCTGTAAGACTTCAAGTGTGCTGCAGTGTAGCCAGTGCATCTCAGAGCAACAGGCTGAGAGCCCTCACTAGCAGCCCGTCCCTCTAATCGTGGCGTGTTGTCCCANGTCCCAGAGCTGGTCACAGGAAAGCCTGATATTATCGCCCTCCCCCTTCAAGTCTAGTTTAAAGCTCTGTCAGTGACCCCCACTAGCCTGTGAGCAAAGACCCTCGGCCCCCTTTGAGAAAGGTGAACCCCATCCAATGCCTGGTGCCATGTAGGCCATCCCATTATCAAAACCCCCAAATAGTGGTGGTGACATCAGCCACAGAGCCATGTATTAATAGACTGGGTCCATCTGTTTCTTTCAGTGTTGCTGCCAACAACTGGAAGGACAGTGGAAAAAAATAACCTGTGCTCCAGATTCCCTTACCAACCGTCCCAAGGCCCTGAAGTCTCTTTTGATTGCCCTTGGACTACACGTTGTGGTTTCATCATCACCCACATGGAAGAGCAATAACAGGTAATAGTCTGAGGGCCGTACCAGGCTAGAAGGTTTCCTAGTGATGTACTTATCCCAGGCCCCAGGAAGGCAGCAGACTTCCCTAAAAGGAAGGGGAATGCACTAGAATACTGTATTTCATCTAGACACACATGACCTGGGAGGCCAGGACTCAAACCAACGTCTCCTCCCAATCAAGTATAACTCAGCTTCTTTTCATGTGGAAGTTATTCTTCAAAAATTAACTAGAGAATGGTATCCTTTTTACTTATGACTTTATGCCTTTTTTTGCTTCATGTGATTTGAACTTATTTATCTGACTTGGTAGAGGAGTGCTCTAGTTAAAGCTAGCTGTTGAGACTGTGACAAAGCTTAGAAAAGAATACAAGACTAGGAAAGAGGGGGGAAAATTAAAAATAATTATTAAAAATAATTAATCTGTTGTTCAAGGAAGCTGTCAAGGGACTTCTGGGCTCTTGCTTGTGTCCCAGCAACTGCTTTGGTCTAAAGAATCAATGACTGTTTTAAGCAGGTTCAGGAACAGAAACCAGAATTCAGAATAGCCTCT
>VYZV01042714.1:19470-33610 GCA_013401275.1 Pandion haliaetus
TTTTTGTATTACCTAATGTTAGATCATTACGTCTATCAGTTTAATATGTTTTAGTAAAAAAAATATTTTTAAAAGCTCTTCTATTTGCCACTCTAAAGTAGAAGCCATCTCGTCCTCTTTGCTTAACCAATTTCAGACAGTCCCTTATTTATTTCATCAGAGAAGTTTCTGTATCACAACCTAGCTAACACATTGGCATTCCCCTTAAAAAACAGCACCTCCATGTGTCATAACAAATTGGTACTTTTTTTTTTTTTTAAATAGTGACTGTGGTTTTTTGAAACTAGTTCTGATCTTTTCAACTTTTCAGCAAAAGATTAAAAGCTACTTTCTTATGTCTGTTACTTTCAGTAAATAGTCAGACTGGTTCTAGGAATGCTCTTTACATAAAGAACATGAACTACAATAAAACTAAAACTTATCAAAATTGTCTGTGCGACTAGATTCTAATTTTGTGTCATGTCTAAGTAAACTTCCAATATCCTTTTGCAGAATACATCAACATACTCAACTTTTTAATTTTTAGAAGTAAACTTGTCTGTCTCCTTGTTGGCAAGCTGTCTTTTATAGAATTGTAGGAAATTATTTTGTTTCTTTGCCTTCTAACTTTTTTAAAATTTGTTTTAAACCCAGTTTAGTTGTTGCTTTTTTCTTTTCCAAGGTGATAAGAACGAATATATGTTGTACAGGCAAACATACGCTCCCATCCATTCATGGTTCTTTAAGCCTTGTTTCCTTATGTAATTAGGCTAAGTCAAAGTTATACATGCATTTTACTTTAGAATTATTATATTTTTATGCAGCCTTGTAATTCCTTGCTTTTTTGTGTGTGCACAACCTGATGAGGCCTTCTAGTACAAATAGGTTTGCTTTTGAGTAGAAGACATACTTCTGGTACTATAAAGAATTTGGTCCAGCATATTTTTTTCCACAACTGTGAGACACAGAACAGACATGGTTCTAATTCCACAAGAGAAATTTGTATTTTTCAAAACAGTCATTATTATAAAAAATTTTTCACAGAACTAACTCAAGTTTCTTAGAATCAAGTCTTAGTGCTGGACACTAAAATGGCTGCTCCATTTGTAGGTTTCAAGTAGTTGCTATTTCTAGTGTGAGAGGGTTAGTATTCTCCAAACCAAAAAAAAATGGAAAAAAAAAAAAAAAGCAGTATTTCACAATATCTTTTTCTGGCTTTTAGTGAACTCTACAGTGACTATACTGATTCTTCATTGCAGTTCTGCAGTAGAGTACTGTAATCACTGTCTTAACAGCTGTTGTTACATACTTGCAGGGCAAATTAGCAAGAGAGCAGCTGATGCCTCGGTAATGGTAGAAAATTCAATAGGGAGACAGAATCAAGGAAAAATAACCAAGACTTCAAGTCAGGAGAAGAAATTGTTATGGCTAGCTAAAGATACTTTATCGCGCTTGTTATGATATTGCCTTTCTCAACCACTGTGATTAAACTTTTTTTTAAATGGAGATTACTTTAAAAAATAAAAAATAATTTCTATGATATTTAAACTAAGATTATGAAAAAGGAGGAAAGGATGAAAGGGGAAAAAAGACCTACAACAGAAACATGGTGCAAATTTTGTAGTGAAAAAAGTTGAAAAATTAGAAAAGTTTTGACTACAGAAGCAGTCAATAGTTCACATTCTGATTACCAAATGCTGTTCTGTAAGAGAAAAACACAGAAAACAGTAGGAAATAAAATAATTTCTGCAGAATACCTAGATGGTTGTATTGTTATGATGGCTTTCTTTTGCTTTTATTTTTCTCTACGTGGGTTTGTTTTTTGGGTTTTGTTTGTTTGTTTTGTTTTGGGGTTTTTTTGACAAAACAATGGAAACAATGTGAACTCTGAGAACTAATCAGTAGGCATCAGGATACACCTCCAGGTCAGCTGCAGCTGATTACCACAACTGATAATACATGAATATGGCTAGATGGCCAGGTCATATTCTTCTCCCGTCATTAAATTTGGTGCTGTTTTTTCAGAAGTAGCTAGATGTTATACGAGTTTTCTGGAGACACAATGGAACATTGTGAACTACTTAAATTATTTTACTTTTAATCATTAATTAAATTATTTAATCATTATTTACATTCCATATAAACATTTTGAATACTATTGCCTTTGCTTACTCTCTTCATGGTTTTTTTAATTGTCATTTGAACTAAACCATAGTTGGATGAACATTTGCTGCAAGTAAAATGCAGGAGCATTTAACATTTTAATCTTTTTCTGCAATTTGTTAAAAACAAAGCTATCTTTGATATGGATATCCAAGAGAAAAAGAAAGTAAGATTCCTCAAACAGGTTTTGCGTTTTACAAATACTTTGATTCTTAAAAGGGACAATTCACTAACTCCAGTGATGCTTGTGATTTCGGCTGATTACTTATGGTTCCCACTATAACAGTTCTGAGATTTATTGGATATCTGGCCCTTTGTGACCTCTTCAAGGATACACTGTATGTGCTCCAAAGCTTGACCATTTATTTTCTTGAGAGAGGAGACATACAATCCTTCTTCTTGAGAACAAATTGTTTTGGGGGCTGATGTCCTCAGGGAATTTACAATGAATTTTCCAGTAGGTCTGAGCTTAGTGTAGTATCTACAGCTCTGCAAACTGTCCTTCAAGGAAATAAGACACTTAAGCAGTGGCTAGCCAGCTTGCAACATACTTGGGTTTTAGTATTTGGGACAGAGTAACACAGAGAAAACATACCATAAAGCAATCAACAGATTAAAAGCATGTAAAACATACCTGGAATTACCTCTCTGAGAAGCTGGCAAGTTTAATAAACAAACACATAATTGTTTTATGTTTAATTAGCATTTCAGAAGAAAGTCTTGTAAGACTCAGGAGACTGACTGGAGATTCACATCTGAGACTTGGCTGGGCACTTCTTGCCCTGTCAGTATAGTCAACCATAGCCATACTATCCATCATCCCAGGGTTATGCATGTCAGAGACCTTCCAGAAGGAATACATAGCAGGTTTGAATGAGTGATTCTTTATTCAGTGTAATAATACACTGAATGAGCACAGCTCCAGTCAACCCCCTGCAGATGCCCATGTGTTATCTACTAGCCTCAACATGAGCATTTGCACCTTGCAAAATAATTCCTAATATGGGTGAATATGTTGCACTACCTTTGCTACAGCTCTGAACAAAGTCACTGCTCTCCCATTTCTGTTTTCCATACCCAGACTGAAAGACAGAGCAGCAATCCCTTACAGCTTTTAATAACATGATATATTTTCTCCTTTTCATCATATTACACTCATTGCATCCATGCTCTGCATGATAGCGTATAGTTGTATATGTACATATATATATGTAAAGCATACTCTGTAATGTATTATATATGTGTGTCTATACATGCATATAATATCCTCTTTAATATACACCATATGCAAAATACTTTGTATGTCTCTGATCTATTTTGAAAGACTAGCCTGAATCACTAGCTCTTTATTGCTGAGACAAAAAGAGACTGGAAATTAATTGCTTATATGAGAAATTATTTGTCTGTCCATTAGTCTAAAGTAGAATACAAAGCTGTTTCAGTTAAAAATTTTGCATTTTTTGATACCTGTCAAGAAATGTAAACTCTATTGCTTGAAAAAACACAGCAATATAGAGACATGCTCTTCATTTTTCTGTTAAAACACATTTTATAACATTTTAATACAAATAGCTCTATGTCCTTTCCATGTTGTTTTTAGCTACAGTCTGGAAAAGGAATAAACTTTCCTCTTTTAAGCTCTTAATCATGTCTTCTTTTTCCCCTAATAACGTAGAGGAACTTCAATACTGAAGTAAACTGAAAAAGAAAAAATATTTGTTCAGGTGACTCACTACCACAAGGTAATTTAGCATTTCATCAAATACAGATACATATCTGGTGACCTCAGCTGGTTAAGCGATTTGCTTTCTTTAAAAGCTTCAGCTACAAACATGATTCTTTTATTACTTTTATTGAATTTCTGGATTTCTTGATTTGTGATCTCAATCAATAATATGAACTTGATGTTTGAAAAGGCAGTAACAAATATTCTCTACATTTTCATATCTGAAAACAGTCAGATAAAGCTCTTGCTGACCCATAGTAAGGTCAAGTTGTTCCCTTTTCATAACAATACCATACTTCTAAGGAAATGTGTTGTTTCATTTTTAATGCAACTTGACACTTTTAACAGGGAAAGATAATGACAGTGTAAAATATCTTTCCAAAAAGTTCAAAGACTAAAAAAGACAGACACATGCTACATAGTTTTGAACTGTTCAAGAAACTGAAAGAAAATGATTTATTTATGGTGCTGTATGAATGCAAATAATATGTTTCTGGGGAGACTCTCAAATGCTAGTTACAGCTAGAATAATCTGCTTTCATCACCCAAACACAACTTTATCATTGCTCAAAAGTCTTTAAGCTGACCAGTTCAACATAAACTCTTACATCTTACTTTAACTTCCCCTATTCTAACTCAGGCACCCATCCTTAAAGCTAAATTTTACGGATCTATGGAGTAATTAATGTCTTCACTTTGCACATCCAGTATTATCGTGGTTTAACCCCAGCTGGCAACTAAGCACCACACAGCCACTTGTTCACTACCCCCCGCAGTGGGATGGGGAGAGAATTGGAATGGCAAAAGTGAGAAAACTCGTGGGTTGACATAAAGACAGTTTAATGATTAAAAAAAAAAAAAAAAGTAAGAAATAAAGAAAACAACAAAGAGAAAGGAAAACAAAACCCAGGAAAAACAAGTGATGCAAAAGAAAACAATTACTCATCACGAACCAACCGATGCCCAGCCAGTACCCAAGCAATGGCAGCCCCCACCAACCTCCACCCTCCAGCTTTTATCTCTGAGCACATTGTCATATGATATGAGGTATCCCTTTGGCCAGTTGGGGTCAGCTGTCCCAGTTGTGGCCCCTCCCAGCTTCTTGTGCACCCCCAGCCTACTCACTGACAGGTCAGTCTGAGGAGTAGGAAAGTCCCCAATGCTGTGTAAGCACTGCTCAGCAATAACTAAAACACCCCTGTGTTATCAACACTGTTTTGATCACTAAACCAAAACACAGCACCATACAAGCTACTTGGAAAAAATTTATGCCAGCCAAAACCAGTACAAGCATAGAGAGGCATAAGATCCTTTCATAATCTATGGCAAGAGATAGGTACATCCAGAGAGAAAAATCTTAAAATCAGTCTTTAAAGTAAGATAAGTTACCCTCTAGAAGTATGTATTTCATACCATAGATGATAGAGTTAGCTGGTTTGTAGTGAGGTGATATAACAGGAAGCCAGAGTGATTAGCTCATACTTGGGTATCTAACATTAAGACAGATTAATCTCTTGCTCAATAGAAAATACCTGGTTGTATTGTGGTTTATAAAACTAAATATATGCCTTTGAAAATTTACAGAGGGACACCTTATCCACCTAAGTTTAAGTTCTAAATTTATAGCTTCAGAAATGTTACTAACAGAAACCTTGCATAGAAACTGACTGGGGAATAGGGACACTTGTTCAGTATTAGAAGTTTTAATCCACCACAGAGATCTGAGAAGCTGGGATAGAAGTATTGAAAAATTGTAAGCTGTTGTTGCTCCTACAAGGCAGTCACTTTTACTCAGAAGACTGAACATCTCTATGCCATCTTTAGAATTATGGAACCTCTTTTACAATGCAAAGCTTCATAGAATTATAACCGTTCTGAATATTGCCTTGTCCTATTAAACTGACTGATGAAATTTTATATAGAAACATCCAGTCTATAGCTATGCATTAACTTGAGTCTCAAAACTTCATTCTGATTTTACTTATTGATTTAGCTGTCTCTGGCACCTGATTAAAAATTTCACAGCTATCAATATAAAATGTTATTCCTACAGTCAAAGTCTCAATTGTCATATAGCATAACAAAATGAAATGCTAAAGTTTGAAGTTCTGATCTTTCTTAATTGTAGACAGCTGCACACAAACACTCATGTACAAATGCACACACAAGATTTTTCAGCACCCTGAGATGACAAAGCAAACCTGATGGATTTCAGAGAATCATTCTGGAATCCAGGCTATCCTACAGAAAGTGATGCTGACAGAATTTTTATGTTTCGTGGAACTGGTTTGAGTTGAAGTGTGTAATAGCTATTTTATCTCAACAAATTCAGTGAGCCAAGTTTAACTGACCACAACTTTAAAAGAAGTCACTATTATATTGATAATAATAGAGAATGGAGGTAAAAATACTTTCACAATTTTTTTTTAATTATTATTCATAGTATTTAATCTTTTTTTACCTCTACTCTATATATTTAAGGTTCCATTTAAAGCTAAAATATTTTAACATATATTTGTTTACAAAGAAATAAGGATCAGGTACAGATTCTGCATTCAGTTTTTAAGCAAAACCTGTGAAGTTCATTGGTTTGTCTCTTTATATTGCAGTGGTTGGGATGATCAGAATTTTATGTTTAGATTAGAGATTAACCCTCTTTTCAAACATGAAAAAGTTTCTGTGTCTGGGATTTGAACTCTATCATAAGAAGACAGGCCTTGGATGTGCTTTGTTTGGATAATGTCTGGGGGAAAAAAGGTAATTTTCTTCAAATATTACCTTGAAAAGTTAATATTAATAATGAAAGTTATTTTGTGAGTTCTGATATAATGATATGATTTTAATTGGATTTATAACATGTTAGTATCATAAAATCTCAGAATAATAGAACAGAATAATACAATTAATTTGGTCTGGAATAGATGTGCTAAGGTCATCTGGTTCAACCTCCTGCTCAAAGCTGGACTAACTTTAAAGTTCAATCACGCTGCTTAGAGCCGTGCCTACTTGAGGTCTGAAAATCTCCACAAGTGGTGAATCTACAAACTCTCTGGGAAACCTGTTCCAGCTGAAATGTAACAGTGTTGAGTAGTCAGGATCAAAAAAACTGAATTATTTGTCAGAATGCCTTCACAATAACTTAACTTTCTCAGAAACCATTATTACACAATCACTTGTTATTTGATAAGGTACAGATTGATTAGACCACTGTAAATTTGAAATCATAGTCTGCTCTGTAGAGGAATCTAACTCTGGACCTAGTAGAAAACAGTGGCTGTAGAGTGCTAAAAACAGAGAGAGGAAAACACTACTGTCAAAAGAAATTGAACATTTTTTTTGTCAGTTCGAAGAATACACTGTAGAATAAATTTTGACATATCTTTACTGCTTTGTGATTGAAAAAGCAAGTGAACTTTATTTAAAATGACACAATCTTGATTAATTATTGATTTGGGCAAGTATAACAGAGGCCTACTGGACATATGGGTGAATTACAAGTGTGTTAGAATGATAAGTAATTGGTAATGTCAATACCATCAGATGCTGCAGGAATACTATGTTTGGCAGAAGAAAACTACATTCTTTTCACTGCAGAAACTACTTAGTTGTGGAATAAGAGCTCCAAAGAACTTTAAATGGATCAGCTAAAAGTATTTGGCCACTCAGCTGCAAATATTTAGACTTTTATTTCAAAAATTATGTACACTGAGTCAAGTTCTCTAGCCTTCCCTGGTTAACGTTATGTAACTTGCATTGCCACTAGATATGAATATTGCTGTCTAAATCTCTTAATTGGCAAAGCGTTGGCAGAATAGGAATACACAGATATTCAGCATGAGGGGAATTGGGAAAATAAATTCCTCATTTAATTAGTTAGATTTATTAACAAAAAAAAAGGAATTACTGATTGGAAATATAATAAATCCTTTAAATATTTATCAACTCTTTATTTCAAGTTACAGCTGCTTAATCTGATTCCAATGAATCCAGATCCTGGACAAGACAATTTAAGAATTCTGATTATCATCCAGACAGTTGTTAAACTATTTTCTTAAACCATTTTTTGTTTCCATCTTCACCTTTACCTCAACTGCTACAGTAAATTAGATCTGCTTCAAGTAGGAAAAAAAAAAAAAGATAAAAAAAGCTAAAACTACCTTTTTAATGTTTTCTGCATTTTAGTAGAGATGAACTGAAACCAAACCACATTGAGGGTTCTGAAGTGGCAACATATTGCTAGAAGCAATTTTCTCCTTCTATTTCTGTCTCAGCTTGAAAAAAGTTGAATGCTGTACCACAGGGGGAAAATATTTTTACAAGCCTTCCAGCCACAGAAGATCTCTAACAAATTAGAAAAAACAGACACATAAGGACAGTATGAATAAAAAAAGCTTATGGAGGCTGGGCCAAAAGATATCTCTGAGAAGATACTGATACAAATTCTGACAAGTAGATGTTGCAATACTTGCCTTTTAAGTACCATGTGAATTCACAGCTAAGCATGCAAGCTGTCTTTATGATAAGACACAATTATTGAAGACAGGCACTTTTGTGCTGAGGCTAGCTGCCAAAGTTAATCAAGACAAGAACACAAGGGAAATAGAATTACTAGAATGGAGAAACACCTTTTACCAGGAATTTTGAGCTCTTTGCAATTACAAAGATGGAGTGATTAAAAAAAGTATAGGCCTATCTCCAATAATGACTAGTAGCCTTGTGGCTAAAAACTTCTTATGGGAAATCCACACTTAAAGCCATGCTATGATTAAAGGTATACAGTTGCCCAAACTAGAACAGGAGTCAGCAAGTTTCAGTAACATGCAGTACCACTTCCAATTCTTTACGTTACCTCACCTATCTTGCCCATGTACAAGAATGGCCTGAAGGAGGACCTGGGGAACTAGAGGTCAGTCAGTCTGACCTTGGCTCAGTAACTGTTCTCTGCCTATTATATTTTATGACATGCCAGATTGCTTTGAAAAACTTTTTTAAAGGTGGCACGTATCAGTAACTTTATTACACCTTTTCTTAATCTTTGTTTTCATTATACATTTACTAATTATAGTCAATGGCAGTCAAAGGGAGATTATTTTACCACAGATTCTCATAGCAGCTCCTGACATGACACTTTTCTAAGTCTTAACATAAAATGTTTAAAAATACTTGGCCTTTTCACCAAGAAGAACTTCCAATAGAGATGTACATGGAAGTACTAAACTTATCTTTTATTCCTTACTATTCTGCTAACAATAGATAAAAAATAATACCAGTAATACTAAACCTCAAAAATATGTAATTATGTTTTTTCTTTTCCCATTTTAGGGCAAAGCACTTGTTGCTAATGGGATGACAAATCAATTTACAACGAGATGAAAACACCTAACAGTGGTTGCGTACCTAAAAGGTGGTCCAGAAGAGGACTTCCGGAGTACCTAATGCTAGCACAAAATATAAAAAAGGACATTGTGGTAATGAATAATATTTATTTTCATTATTAAATCAGAAGTCCCAAGAAGCAGTGAAATTTTATCATGGAAGGTATGCTACAAACAGATATGAATAACTATTTCATGCCCACAAAATTGGCAAATCAGTGAAAATTAAATTTCATGTTGGTATGTTTGAAGTTATACTACAGATAATCCCATCAATTTTTGAAAATGATGAAGGTTTATTCTCCTTCTGATATTTTAAAAGGCATGTTACCTTTTTTTTTTTTTTTTTTTTTNTCTGACTGTTCTCTGAAAAATTATGACAATGAATCACACCATGGACTAAAATGCATTCTACTAAGCATTACTAGGGATAATAATAATAAGACATAGATTACTTTTTCTTTGGACAGAGTCTGGAGCAAGTAAATCAAAAAAGTCAGCCCCCTGAGACTCAGTTCATCCTTGATTCTCCTTACCGTAAAGTTGAAATGATTTGCTACAAAGCTGGTAACAATTCATGACAGCTACCACGCTGCTTAGAGTTTCCAGGCTGACATATTCAAGGTAGAATAAAGATTTTCAAAACCACCTGTTCAAATGGGAGAAGTTTCAGGGAGAGTTCTTATTGTCTATCACTATGCTATGGGTGCCTGTATTCCACGTCACAGTCTTTCTAAGTTCAGCATGAACACTAATATCTGATTTGAAAAAGGGCTTTTGAAATCTAATTGTAAAGGGTTTTTTAAATTTAATTGCAGTATATTTTATTCCATACCAAATATTTCTGTGGAGCCTATAAAGCATTTTTAATCCTGACCAGATATATAATGAGATATAATGAGGGTAATAAATTATACAGAAAAAAATTATTATTTTACTTTCTTTTATCAGCTTTCCTTTCCATCACTCTGGATGATCCTTTCTTCTTGTCCTGTTATGGAAAGAAATTGAACATTTCTGACCAGCTTTCTCAGTAACATTATTTAGTGTGTATTTTTCACATCTCCTTTGATTATTTGCTTCTTTAAATTAAACATGACCATTTCGGGTTTTTGTTGAGATCTTTTCCTTTCCCATGATTATTTACTCAGTATATTATATTGTTTATTAACTAGCAAGGAAAAAAAAAAGTTTGTTAGAAAGACGTATTCTTCCAGGCAACACACATTAAGCAAGTATTTTGCCCAAGAGAAACCCATACCCAAAAGTGGAACAGATGTTTATACTTTATTTTTCTGTGGATGTTTATCATTGGCTAGTATGCTCCTGAGGGTAAAACTAGCTGTATTTTAATTAGATAACAGTCAATATTTTAATAAGGACTAGTTAATAATTAATGTAATATATAACTAGTAAGATTTTTAAAAAATTAAAATATATATTTAATATTGAAATGCTATAATTTTATTATAAGAAAATATAAGAAAAAACATACAGTCCTAAGTTTCCATTGTGCTATGCAAAGATACTGAAAAATGTTCGTGAAACCATGATGTGGAATTAGGGCCATGTACATATATTCCAGCAATGTAGCCTGCACGAGGATTTTAGTGGTTTATACCAGAGTAATGAAGTAGAGAGGTAAGACTGAAAGTTAGGGCAGGATTTAGCAGCCCACATGTAGGTGTCTACTGTCATTTGAAGTCTCTTAAGGTATCAAGGATATTCATATAAGTGTGACAAATATGACACTGACTTTCTGGAAGAATCATGACCCTTCATTTAATCCTGGTATGGTCAGGTGAAACACTGGAGGGTGTCTGAAAGGAAAACTGGCATACAGGCAGCTGAATCCTACCCTAGGGAAGCATTCTGGGGAGTTCTGACAAGTGAAAGAAGCTAAAGGAGATTAGGATACATAAACCCTTCATTAAGACGTTGCATACACTAATGCTGAAGATATTTGAAATAGACCTATGGGTAGCTATCTTCAGTGGTTACATGTTGTCCCAATTTCAGACTCTGTCCAAGCACCCATCAGAACCAGTATGGTAGCAATAAAGTGCATAAAACCTAGACAGTTCAGCCTACCCCAAAATGAGACATTAGGGGTAGGATTCTGTTCTCTAAATGAAGGCATCTAGTCATTTCTGGGCACCTTGAGGTACCTTTGCTAGCTTCCACCTTGCTGTAGAAGGAGGCAGATCTTTTATAATTTTGGTGTGTATTCGGTTTGTGTGGCAAGGGTTTGGTAACTGGGGGGCTGCAGGGGTGGCTTCTGTGAGAAGAGCTGGAAACTTCCCCATGTCTGACAGAGCCAGTGTCAGCCGGCTCCAAGATGGAGATGTTACTGGCCAAAGCTGAGCCAATCAGCAACGGTCGTAGCACCTCTGTGATAATGTATGTAAGAAGGGGAAAAAGAAAACTGTGCTACTGCAGCAGGAAGAAAGGAGTGACGACATGTGACAATATGCAGACACCCAGGTCATTGAAGAAGTGGGGAAGACCATGGTGAGGCAGGCTGTCCCCCTGCAGCCCATGGAGGTCCACAGTGGAGCAGATATCCACCTGCAGCCCGTGAAGGACCCCATGCCAGAGCAGGTGGGTATGCCCTGAAGGAAGCTGCAGACCATGGAGAGCCCATGCAAGGGCAGGCTGCTGGCAGGAACTGTGGTATGTGGAGAGGAGCCCATGTAGGAGCAAGTTTTCTGGCAGGACTTGTGACCCCATGAGGGACTTATGCTGGAGCAGTCTGTTCCTGAAGGACTGCACCCTGTGGAAAGGACCCATGCTGTAGCAGTTCTTGAAAACCAGCAGTCTGTGGGAAGGACCTGCTATTGTGGTTTCAGCCCAGCCAGCAACTAAGCACCACGCAGCCGCTCACTCACTTCCCTCCCACCCAGTGTGATGGGGGACAAAATCAGGAAAAGAAGTAAAGCTCGTGGTTAGAGATAAGAATGGTTTAATANCCCCCCCAGTTTATATACGTCACATGGTATGGAATACCCCGTTGGCCATTTTGGGTCAGCTGCCCTGACTCTGTCCTCTCCCAACTTCTTGTGCCCCTCCAGCCTTCTGGCTGGCTGGGCATGAGAAGCTGAAAAATCCTTGACTTTAGTCTAAACATTACTTAGCAACAACCAAAAACATCAGTGTGTTATCAACATTCTTCTCATACCTAACTGAAAAACATAGCACTATACCAGCTGCTAGGAAGACAATTGACTCTATCCCAGCTGAAACAGGACACCTGTGTTGGAGAAGGTCGTGAAGGACTGATTCCCATGGGAGAGACCTCACACTGGAGCAGAGGAAGAGTATGAGGAGAAGGCAGCAGCAGAGACAGCATGTAACAAACTGACCACAACCCCCCTTCCCCATTCCTCTGTGCTGCTTGCAGGGAGGAGGTAGAAGAGTTGGGAGAGGTGGCTGCAGGATGAACTCAGCCAGTCAGGGAGAACTGCACCAGAGGAGCCTGCAGGCAACTCCCACTCAGTACTGGTGATCACATCACCTGCCTGGCCTTCCCTTTGTCTAAAAGAGCAGCAGCAAGAAGTTGTTGAGTGAAGATTCATTCTGCTCGACACCAGAAGTGATGAACAGAGTAGTTGCTTGTAAGAAAAGCCAGTAAGAGCTTGAATGACCAAAATGAGGTAACCTGTTTTACGGATAAGGTCTGCACAGCTTGCTGCAGGCTGGTTGAAGGCCTGCTTGAAGCTGCGCGACTAGGGGTTCCCAGAATCTGAAGAACTGTGAGACTATCTATACTACCCTCTCTTGATTTTGAGCATTGGCTGGAACAAAGAGCATTGAAAATGATGCTGTACAAAGTGTGAGTGCCTTTCTTAGTGGATTCACAACAGAGCAGCACCTCCAGGTGCAAAACAGGGAGGGCCCTTCTTCCTTTATCTCCCCTTGAAGGCAACAATAGGCTGCCTAAGTGTTTTCACAGTCTGTGACTATATTACTAAGTTGCTCTTATTGGTGAGATCTTCTATTTCCATGGCAATTTTGGCCATTTTTCTTGTTTTTTCTAATTTTGCTTTGCCTTCACTTGTAGCTGTGTCTCTCTTTGAGGCAATGTCAGCAGGAGGAAGCAGTGGTTCTCTGCAACACAAATAGGTTTTGGAAAAGAATCAACATTGGTATGAATTAAGAGGCTGGTGGTAAAAAGAGAAGGCTCCAGGGAGACCTTGTTGCAGTCTTTCAATATATAAATGGGGCTTATAAGCAAGATGGAGATAGACTTTTTACCAAGGCCTGTAGTGACAGGACAAGGTGCAGCATTTTTAAACTGAAAGAGATTAAATTTAGACTGTATATAAGGAAGACATTTTTTACAATAAGGATGGTAAGACACTGGAACAGGTTGCCCAGAGAAGTTGTGGATGCCCCATCATTTGAAGTGTTCAAGGTCAGGTTGGATGGGGCTTTGAGCAACCTGACCTAGTGAAAGATGTCTCTGCCCATGGCAGGGGGATTGCACTACATTATCTTTCAAGGTCCCTTCCAACCCAAACCATTCGATGATTCATTCCTGTGTCATTCCTGTCACATTGCTTGGAATAGTGGAGAAACACTTTGTTCGACTAGCTGAAACTGATTACCTAAATTTTAGATGTCTCAATTTAGGTAAATTGCATGACATAAAAATTATCTTTCAGAGGTTGCATAGCATGGCATCAAAATAGCGACCATGACAAAGTTTCATGTGTCTACAGAAACATCACCGGTTGCATTAGACTGTAGTGTAGCTATAATCCCTACATACTGCAGTCATATCAGAGCTGGTAGAAATGAGTAGAAGCAGATATGCCTTTCATAAAAACAAAGTTTGTGCCTTCCTCTGCTATCAGCCAGGGAGAAAATTACAGCATAATAAAAAAAAAAAAAAAAA
>VYZV01042715.1:23538-40244 GCA_013401275.1 Pandion haliaetus
TTCTTTTCTTTTCTGAAAGGTTTTCTGTATGCCTTTTCAATGCAAAGTGGGTCATCTTCAACTGCAAGCTGTTAAGCTTTTGCAATCCAATTTTCAAGAAAATTAACCTGCTCTTTCTTACCCAGATCATATGGGAGCCCATGTAGCCTGAGGATTTCATCTTGGATCTAGTTTTCAAATATTTCTACATTGGACTCTAAGATTTTATCTCTTCTCATTAGACTTGTGTATTCAGGCTTTTCCTCAGCTTTCAAAAAGTAACATATTCTTTTCTTTCCATTTTATATTCTTCTTATATTGCACTTCTTAAGTGCTTGAGAGGCTCAAGCTCTCTTTGACACCATTGTTTTCCTTAAAATTTACAGGGGAACCCACCCAATTTCTTAGGAACACTTCTAACCGCACTCTTTGCTGCTAATTAGCTTGTTCTCAGAAGATGGATATTGTCTCTTCCAATGTTTTGATGCTTTAAAGTCTCAAA
Source organism: Pandion haliaetus (assembly GCA_013401275.1). NCBI lineage: Eukaryota > Metazoa > Chordata > Aves > Accipitriformes > Pandionidae > Pandion > Pandion haliaetus. The sequence continues at coordinate 24,020 of VYZV01042715.1, forward strand.
AGGTACAACTGTGTAATATTAATGTTTTAATGTTTAAAGTCATATTTATTCAGCTATGTATTTGTATAGATTTCTATAAATGTCATTATTGTGCAATGGGAAAAAGTCAGTTACTAAATGTGGCACTCTACAGTCTGATGTAAGGAACCTTCCAGTCTTTCTAGATAAATATCTTTAAAAATGACCTAATTGTGAAAAAGCAAAAAAGGTAGTTGGTAGCCTAAGCAGAGGGGCAAGCTACAGATGATGCTATTGGAAATGTAATTGCTGGTATTCACCTAAAGTGGTGATATGTAAAGTTGTTACGAGTCTCATATATGAGGATGGTTTTGCTTTGTAACGTTTGCATGTTATGACACCCAGGATGTTTAAGGATGTCAGTAAGTGGAAAAAGTCAAGCCAAATTATAGCTGTGCTAATGTTAAGTGTGTTCCAGTACAAACTTTGTTATGCCAAGGCAATCTTATTCATTGAGGTCACAAGGCAAATATGTGGCAGTAGTATGCTCTCAAAACAACACAGAGGCATCATAAGAAGGCTTTGTTTATATCTACTCAGCAAAAGTATTGTATTGCATGCATTGTAATAAATTAATACTAAACTTTTCAAATGTTCGTTCTTCTCTGCAGGGATTGGGAGGATTTGTGGTTTCAGAGGTGCAACAATAACATTGCTAATCATCACTAGTTGGGCATTGCACCAGCCCTTCTTGTCCCACTCCTACAGCATGATTTTTGATCAAAATCTTAATTGAGTCCTTCAGGGATTAATCCCATTTTTATTGGAAATGAATGAAATGGCAAGATCCAAAAAGCATTTGACAAACACATGAAATGTTGAAGAACTAGGGAACAAAGTACAAAAAAAAAAAGGGAAATGAGCTTCAATTTGGAAACAATATCACACAGGAGACTGGAAGTATATAGAAACAGTCATCAGTGTGTTCAATTGGTTTTAAAAGGCTAAGTTAATACAGGATATTGCTAATTTTGTCTAAAGAAGGAGTGTATTACATTTATTGTTGATGAAAAGAAGAAAAGTATATCAAGTTAAAACAGGGCTCCTTTGCATAATTTCTATTTTTTTTTTTTTCTCTCCTGAATTAATTCATACAGTATATATATGCATTTTAAATTGTGCTAAAATCTCTTTTTATCCATTTAATGTGATATTGTGTGGATAATGAATCTGAATGGATATTTATAAACATTTAAAAAAAATCAGTCTGAGAAACTGGACATATTCTTCTTTATGCATTTTAACATTGTGTTAAAATCTCTTTTTATCCATTTAATGTGATATTGTGTGGATGATGAATCTGAATGGATATTTATAAACATTTTTAAAAAAAAATCAGTCTGAGAAACTGGACATACTCTTCTTCACATCCTGTGCTTGCCACCATTTGACCACTACTGTATCTGTGCTAGCAAGTTTTACTGCTCATTAGTTCTAGCTAGTTTAACTTTTTCCTCAGCAGCCTGCTGCATCAGAACATGATGATCAATAGTAAAACCACTCAAAAACTACTGTCTGGCAAAATAAAAGTGTCTAGAATGAGAATCAATGAACTTCAAACAGAGGTAAATTTCTACAAAGCCATCTGTTGTTACTGCTGCTCTATGCAGTTGCAAAATTTTGACAAATACAGAGTTATTGCATCAAGATCTCAGCCATTTACATATATACTATCCTTCTATACCTGAATATTTACAGGAAAAGATTTCAAAAGCTGAATTCTAAGGGTGCAATTAAATAGTATTGTAGTAGTACTCCTGTAGATTAATCTGTTTTGGTTCAGTTATGGGATGTATATACTGGAAAGGTGCTAGAAGTCCCCCCCTTTTTGTTTGTTATAAAATTGTAGTGAATAGCTGAGAGGTCAGTACACAAGCAAAGCACTTCAAGGACAAGTTTAAGGCACATCTTGATTTGTGTCATGTCAGCTTCCCAGTGTGGAAAGCTACAGCTGAGGGCTGTCTGCTCTGGAGAAAATGTACTCACACTGTCAAAGCCTATGAACAAGATGGGAATGACACTGGGCAGCACAGAAGGTGCCATGGAAAAGGAAATCCAGTGAGTTCAGGAAATTACACAGGTAGTAGCTCTTTACACTACTATAATGTGAAAATCTGATTAATTTCATAGCAGCTAAGACAAAAAAGTTGATTGTTTTGTACTGTAGGTCAGTAGAAAAGCTCTGTCATCTGTCCTCACTTAGCTTCTTCCACTGTCATATAGGTATTGTGCTCTCTGGATATTCATCTTCAAGCTTTTGGTCTTGGATTTTCCAGTACAGCTGTTTTTCAAAACAAAACAAACCCAAGTCCTGTCATGTCTCAGGCATCTTCTAAAAAATCAGTGTACTTTGAACACAGAAGTTCTTGTCTCCCTACAGTTGAAACACATTGCAGAAGTATGCTGTTTTAGAGTGACCCAAAGTACTTAGAACGATATTTAAATGGAATTTGTCTTTGCTAGTATGTTAATGTTGTTGATGAAAATGAATCGTAAACAGGATTTAGTGGGGACAATGCACAACTGACTGGCTGGCACCTTATATATAGTGTTTTAATTGTTCAGAAGTAACTGTTTGCTGACTAGAAGGATGATATCAGAAGCACCAAGGGATTTTCCTTACTTACCTCACAAAAGACTTAAATGGGCACATTTTATGATGTAAACAAGCAAGGTAGACCTCTAGCATCTGGAGCTGTAGCATATTCACTGTTCTAAGATACTTCATTTTGTGTGTGTTTGGAACTAAAATATCAGTTGGAAATATCACCATCTGTATTGCGTCTCCATCAGCTTACGGTATAGTAATTCCTTTATTCACTACGTAGTGAAATAAAAGGGCCGCTGTTCCTTGGATGTATATCCCGTAACAGTTGTGGCCCTCTTATTTCCCTCCATCTTACTCTGTATCTGAGTTGTCCAGCAGTGCTTTTTCACCTCTTCAGCAATATCATCTTCATATCTGTCTTTATCTTTAGTTCTTTCTCTAGTAACACAGAATAAAGATGATCCTGCTGGTAATACAGGTTTACAGTTGGGGTTTTGAATGATTTTGCATGCATGTTTCAACAGTGACATTAATAAAACTACTGTTCAAAGCCACATAAGAGTCCTGTGAGGAGAAAACTGGTTGACTTACATTATTGTGGTGGTTTAACCCCAGCTGGCAGCTAGGCACCACACAGCCGCTCGCTCACTTCCCACCCCATGGGATGGGGAGAGAATCGGAAGAGTAAAAGTGAGAAAACTTGTGGGTTGAGATAAAGACAGTTTAATAGGGAAAGCGAAAGCCGTGCACCCAAGCAAAGCAAAACAAGGAATTCATTCACCACTTCCCATGGGCAGGCAGGTGTTCAGCCATATCCAGGAAAGCAGGGCTCCATCATGTATAACAGTTACTTGGGAAGACAAATGCCATCACTCCAAATGCCCCCCCTTTCTTCCCCCAGCTTTATAGGTTGAGCATGATGTCCTATTGTCTGGAATATCCCTTTGGTCAGTTGGGGTCAGCTGTCCCAGCTGTGTCCTCTCCCAACTCCTTGTGCACCCCCAGGCTACTTGCTGGTGGGGGGCGTGAGGAGCAGAAAAAGTCTTGACTCTGTGTAAGCGCTGCTCAGCAACAATGAAACCATCCTTGAATTACTGACACTGTTTTCAGCGCAAATCCAAAACACAGCCCCATACAGATACTATGAAGAAAATTAACTCTATTCCAGCCAAAACCAGCAGAACTATGCAGCACATACTTCTAGACTAGATATGACAATAAAAGGGAAAAAATGAAGAGAAACTCCAACTGTAGGCCCCAGTAATGCTTAACCTGTAAGAATTAATGAAGATGTGAAGACAAGAAACATGACACTCTCTTTCTCTAGAATAAATGTGAGGACCATACCCAGTGCAGTCTACTAAACAGAAATCAAGAGTTTCTCCAGGAAGGAAAATCACTGACAATTTAACATTGAAACCCACAAAATTTACTGTAGGACGAACAAGAAAAGGCAAAGGGATGTTTTGATTCTATTGACATGAGATGGTGTTGGGCTGTCACAGAAAAACAAGGATGTATTTCAGCTGATACATAAGAGAGCTTTAATACATAAGAGCAATAAAGTAATCCAGCTATTATAACCTTCCAGGGCAGTTAAGACAAGAAGATAACAAAATGTGTTGCAGATTTAAAAGGAAAAAAGTCATCAAGAGAGCCAGAACTTTGATCATGGAGGATTTTAATTCTTGAGATTTTGATTGTGATAACTATATTATTCAAAATATATTTTTTTAGGACAGTACTGCATTGCTTAGTGAGACAATTTGTGGAACAATCCATGTAGTCAAAGGCTGTTTGGGTGCTAATTCTGTGAAGAAGACAAGCCTAATTAATAAAAAAAGGAGCATGTAAGAACTAACGATCACAGTATTATCTGAACATACACTTTAAGAATAAGTAGAGAAACAAAAGTTTGATTGTGAAGCAGCCAGTGTTGAGGGAATATTAAAATGCCCTAAGGAATTTAAGTAGCTGTGTAACATACAGCGAACCATTTAATAGATAAATTTGAAATGTTTAAGAAATTGTTAGCAGCAATGATATTGTAACTAAGTTTAATTAAATTGACTTAATAAAGCAAATGAAAATGATTAACTGGTGAGCATAAAGAATACTGCAAACAATAGTCAGATGATTTTTTCAAAATATTTGCAAGAATAAGCACGGTAAAATGTATCATTATAAAGATAAATACATGAAACTTAAGATCATGAGAGAAGGGCAAAAGTCCAAAGAGTGCTGAAATACAAAAAAAAAGTATTCAACTAACAAAATACTTTGCTAGATTGCATTTAATGGTAAATACTAAAAATAAGTGATCCTGTGGAGAGAATCTGCTGAAGTGTTGAAAGCCGTTGGCCAAGTTAAATGGTCTTGTATATGCCTTCTCCTGATCTAAAATAATGAAGTAAAAAGAATGGATAGCAGTATAATGAAGTGTCAGGCAGGAGAGATCTGAGTCTGCACTATAATGATATAAACTTCAAGCCAAATCTCTGAGTGGGCCTACCACGTTCTCTGGGGGGAAGCATGGAGTTTTCAATTCAGGCTTACTCTGAAGCTGCTCTATGAATGGAGGCATTTAATATATGGCATGAAAAGGTTTCTAACTGGAATGCACTGTTTTCTCAACTTAATACCCATCCCACTATTTTATTAAAGTTACAGGCGCTCCACTATTACATACCTACTAAAATGGGATATGAGTGGAGAAGGAGTAATTTAAAATCTCATCTGTTTTGTCCTGTCTTCACCACAGCAGTTTCCTCTCCCCAGGCTTTGGATAGCACGTTCATCCAAATGCTTGGTTCAGGTGATTGCATTTTCTTACCTCTGTGCACTCTAATGACAAAAAAAAATGCTGTAGGGAGATAAACATCATTTGGACTCCTCCCTGTGAGGGTATATAATAATGTCCTCAAAAGTAATCCAATTTCTTAATTGTTGTGCCTACAGAATACTACTTTTTTGCAATTGTTTATGGAATGGTATGCCTTGGTTTTTTGCCGCTGATTGACAGAGATGAATGGTCACCATAGCAACAGAATAAATTCATTAAAAAAACAGTCAGATTGCCAGACTTTAAAGCAGGAGATAGGAAACTAGCCACTAATCTGTGATAAAACATAATTTTCTGTCTCCTGAACTTTAGGGGTTTATAACTCCCCCCATGGGATGGATCTGCACTTGAAGTTGCTGAGGTACATGTAGTGTATTCAAGTGTCAAATTCAGATTCTAAGGTGTAAATTAAGGTGAGGAAACATTGTCTTGTGAAATCATGGCCATGTAGGTGTCTTTTTACAACTATTTTTCTACCTGCCAAAAGGGAAAAAAATCAGCATTGTAATGGCAAGAGCAAGACTCAAAATAGCTCAGCATACTGACCTAGGGAATTAGGATGATCTCATCATATCCTGAATCTGCTATTTTCTATATCCCATGACAAGCACTAGCCACAGGCTTTGCACACTTGGCACGGGTGTGTCTCATTCTACTCTCTGGTTTACTTGTGGAAAGTAGTCAAGTTCCAGCAGGATAGGTTGAGAGACCATCTTCAAAACAACTAATAGCCTTATGCTACTGAAGGGAGGCATAGAAAATTGAGAATTATGGTGTTGATCTGGAGTAGAGAGAGCCAAAATTTGAAATTCAGTATTTTAGACTGATCTGGAGTAAGTGAAAATGTGTGTGCATCTTTCTGGTGGTGACTAGAAATTCTGTTATGAAGCTGATAAAAATCCATTTTCAGTATGGCTTCATCAGATTGACACTTGCCAGGTAAAACCTAACTAGATCTAACTAAAATTTATATTTGCAGACAAGGAGATTGGCTGAGTTTTACTTAGAGAAGGCTGTATAAAGCCTATTCATATGCCATAATTGTTGTCATCCCTGTGCATCAGTTTTAACAGCAAATACAAAACCCAGCTTTTTAGAGGTGTGACTACTTAGGGCTTTTTAAAAGTTATCACTGGCCATTTTGTATTGTGCCTATGTTTTAGATGGAAACCTTCCTAGTCTGTAAATCACTCCAGCATCTGTGTTCTGATACTATGAAGGCACATGCTGTGCTCTTCTTGAGAAGTGAGTGTTCATTCTCTGTTGGTCCATTGCTTTACTTAATCTAAAATTGCATTTTTTAGGCTGGAAATAGATTTGTTTCTAATAACAGTATTTTCTGGTTTGCAGTATTATAAACACTGTTTTCAAGGTATCTTGGAGGGTTTTTGAACTCCAGCTTTGGACTTACATATTTGAAAATGCCACCTGTTATATAAAAAAGAAATTCTTGCTTCAGGGTTCTGAGAGATTAATTGGGAAATGTGTCCTACGTATATCCTGAATTATCAACTGACATAAGGCAAACAATTAGAAACAAATGTGTTGCTTAAAAAAAGTATTCATTTGTGTGTACGTCTGTTTCAAGAATATTTTAATCATTGAGGCTGCCAATATCACTATGTCAGCAATCAGGAATCCAAAGCAAGTTCAAGATCCAGTTGCATTCCATACAGCATATGGTCCAATTATGTAATTATTCTTAAAAAAAATATATCATGGAAACACATTTCAAAGGGGAAAATGCAGGTAGCCTTTCCTGTGACATTTTCTATCCTCTTAATTGCAACTTTTTATATAGAAAGCTGATGCTGTATGACCCCTGGTTAATGATATATATCAGTTTGTACTCCTTTTAACTGTTGCTTCAGAGAAGGGTTTTAATCTTAATCTTTTTGCTGAAAACTTCTTTCTTTACTTTCCTTTGATTTCCTGTATTGGGTCTTAGTAAGCTTAAGAGCACTGCTATGCCATTTACATAGTATGACAAAGATGATAGCCTTTTCAAGAATATAGGTGAAACAAGCATATTCAAGTACTGACCTTTATGACCTTATCAGTCATGTTTTCACGTGCCATGTCTACCCACCACAAAACACTGTTACAACTGTTCTTAGCTATTGATTTGACCTTTGTTGGGTTTTTTTTTTTCCAAATATCAATAAATCAACCTCTTAAATGCCATGAAAAATTCAAAACTTCAGTTTGTCTTGCAACTTAGGAAGGCAGTCTGGGAGGTAGATGATTGTAACCTTTATATATCTTGATTAGAAGAAATTGTGGTGCGTATGTCTGTGTTTAGAAATGGGATACAAATTTATCTGATGTCATTGTATGCAGGACTATAAAAGCTGAAACTGAATATACTGATCATTATATTTAATGCTTTTTGCAATTTTTTTATATCTACTTTGTTATAATTAAATTCCCATATGTCCATTAAAGAAACAAACAAATTTTGTTTCATAAAGGCAACATAGGCAGCATTAACAGCAGTGATAGCTTAGCAAATGCTTCAAGGCTGGAAATAGGCATTCTCTCTTTTCCAGTTGCAAATCTGATTCAATTCAGACATTTTATTAATAATGACAGTATGTTGCTGACATTTCAGCATAGTTCAGTTACTGTGATACAGCAACAAATTTCGCGGAGAAAAGTTTCATATCCCAGTAAGCCTATGGATGCTAATGTTCTCAGACTTCTTTTAAAATTGTAACCAAAAAGGAATAACAGATATGTAATGAAAAGTTTGTAAAATATGAAAATTATAGCAGAGCTTCCTCTTTGCCTTCTATAATTTTGTTTACCCTTCACCTGAACTGTTAAAATTGTGTTAGTGACATCCTAATCACCTCCCACTCATACTGCTGCACAATATTAGTTGGTGTGTCACAAACAAGGGTTACATTTTGTATTTGAGGAGCAAAAGGCAGGAAGATATTTGAATGTTATCATAAAGGACTTGTACAGAAAATATGGTAACAGGAATATAAAGCAGAAATAAGTTTAGACCAAGGGTTGTATTACCTGTAATAATTAAGCTTCTGTACTCATGAAGTTAAAGGTGAATGAACCCTTAACTCCTTTTAACTCTTTGGCTTAACACTGGCTTTGGCTTGAAAGATTTGAAGGACTGTCACATTAAAGGGTTGCTTTTATATCATACAGATATGGTGGAAGAGAGAAGAAAGGATTTTTGTTTGTTTGTTTTAGGAAACCAAGGGGAGGAAAGGCAGGAGAAAGTAAGCATGTTAACAGATCACTTTGAAAAATCTGTTGCACCAAAAGCAGGCAGAATTACTTTCCTCATCTCCTGCCCTCTACCCCAACCACTATCCAAATCAGCTATCATCCCAACTAAATCCTTTTCCTACCATTGAGAATGGAATTACTGAGATGGGCTAACTCCTGTACTCAGTTATTGGATCCCACCCAGAATTTGTTGTTCATGGTTACAGGAAACCAACTAGTGTCAGCTCAAAGTTTAAGCAGGTAGGCATATACCACTGTCACATAGCAGGGTGCAAGGAAATAGGCTGTCAGATTTCCTGGTACATCAGAACAAGGAGGCAGACTAGCCTAAAACGGTCCTGCCAACACAGATAACTGCTGCCCCTATTACTGTTGCTGAAGACGGAACTAGGAAGTGTGGAGAGTGAGGATCTTGTGGCAGATATCCCAATCCTACAGCAGCCATCACTGCTGACAATATAAACATACAGAAAACTCATCTTTCTGAAATAGTTTTCAGGCTGGCTTTCCTGACCCTTCCTTTTCCTCGCTCTCCTTATCTTCTCCCTCAAAACATCTGGGAAAGCACAAGAGCTGCTGGGAAAGAGAGTCTTGCAGAGTCAGCCAAGAGCTGCCCAAGTGCATGGACTCTTGCTGCTAAATTGGGCGCTGAGTTTCCCGGGCTCTAAGCAAAACCCCTTTAGCTGTGATTCCTCTGTTAGATAATAAAGTCTTGTTAGAGTTGGTCATCTACATTGCTGATCTTCATAGCTTTAGTGGCCAGAGCAGGTGTCCCTGCTTGTCTTTGTTACCAACTGCTCCTACTGGATCTGTTCATTTTTAGCCGTTCCTGCCAACCCCTCCCTTACTGGGTTCAGTGTCATTGGTTCTTGCTCCCTGTACTCTCGACGGGATGCCCGCGTGGCTGTGCCAGCTGCTCGGTGCTCTCTGCCAGCACGCTGGCTGCAGCTCTGCTCTCTCTCTGCTTTGCTTTGCCAGACCCTCGCTCTCCGCAGCCCTAGAAACATTTTCAGTCTTTGTGGAAAAAATTTAATGCCACATGATACCCACCTGCAGCCCTTGTCAGACTGGGGCTGCTCTGAGTACCCGAACGGAGGCTTGCTTTTTGTGAAAGAGAACGAGGTGGGGAAAAGGCCTCAAAGAGCTTCTGCAGTTTGCCTGGGCTTCAGTCCACTGCTCTAGCTTTCCAGTGAGCATAGCCAGCCTTGTTGACTGCAGGAGCACTCGGGGAGAGCTTTGGCTGCAGGTTTACACTGGAATAATGTCTAGTGATTTATTCACTGCTATTATTTAGCTGTTTGTCAAACTGTTCTGAATTGCAAGTCTTTGTGAACAGTTGGTTTCAAAACAAATCCTAAAACTTGCCACAAATTATTCATAATAAATACTTCTCCAGCTCTCATTACATCTGTGGTTTGTATTACAAAAGTACCTAGAGGCCTGAGTTGACATTAAGATAACCAGTATGGTAGAAGCTGTGCATATAGACAGTAAAATAAAATATTTATGTGAAGAACTTCTCTACAAATAACACTTGGGACCAAAAAGCATCATCCCATTTGATGATTTGCTGTTGCATTTGTGTTCCATAGGATTTAGTGTGTTTTGGTTTGGACTGTCTAGGCAGGAGAGTTCAGTAGATTTATTGTACAAGGAAGTATTTTTTCAGGTGTTATCCCATGCTCCACAAGGAATTAAAACATAAGAATTCCATCAGCATCATTTCAGTATAGGTTTTTTTTAGTTTTAATACTGTATTAAATTAAGTGAAATGCTCTTTACAGTAATGCTTGAGAAGTCTCTACGAACACAGAAATCTACTGGCGAGGTATAAGAGTCTACATTTCTTCACGAATAATGTCACTGACTATGAGAATTGTGTGCAGTCAAGAAAATGTATTGTCTACTATCTGTAGCAGTTTTGGTACCTAGTTTTTGGGCTGCCCTGTGTACATTTTGTGATATTTTTCCTTTTATTGCACTGCTCGGATGGATTATGCATCAGCCATCAACAGTCTGTTTATGAAAGAGGGAACACTCTGGGAATTGTCAGTAATATCTTTTGCATATGAGTGCACAATAATGAGCACTTGCCATTCAGTAAAACTGCTGTGGTCTGCAAAAGAGACTGCTTTATACATTTTTTTTCCTTTAAAAAAATGTTTTGAGGGGACACTGCCAATTTTTTATTATAATTTTTTAAAATAATGATTCCTGGATAGATATAAGGGAAGTCTTTGTGAGTTTTTGTGTGGAGGAATCCTTATCAAAGCAGAAGAGGTGCTATTTCTTATTCACATGCACATCTTAACAGTGCATAAAATATTACCATATTCTGGAAGTATAAAAAGCTAACAGGTCTTCATGTTTCAGGACATAAAACTCCATTCAATAACTCTCTTTATTCACAAATGGCATGATGATGTGGGATTTTTTCTGTGCCTGCTTAGGTACATGCTACTATATTTTCTTAAAATGTATTCCCCGATTCATAATTTTTACATGATAGAATATAAGAGGAATACTTAAAAGGCAATAGCAGGAGCTATATATAAATGTTTAAATTATAAAAAATATTTGCAAAATGTTTTACAGCTTCCTGATATTGTCGAAGTAGGCTCTTCTCAGAGCTGTGGTACATGTTATTTTAAAATGCCTCTGCAGCCCATTTAGTTGTTTGTAGATTGTGCTGTGATGATATGTTGCTGTGCTTCCAAAGAAGATGGAGGGACATCTTGATCCTAGTGATCGTAGCAATCCCTAAGAATCTCTGCTGAAGTTTGTGAAAAGTTAATTGAGTTTGTATCTCAGGCAACATACTATGAAGTAATGTCAAGGCTATGCAGTTTGTTTCTCTTTAGAGTTGCCAGGAAAATTCATACATTGCTGACTTTCTAGCATATGTCATTTAAGTGTGTGAAGCATGTAGGCGAGATAAGAGCCCCAGAAAAAGTGCCTTCACCTCCTGTGCTGTCCACTGATGAAAATCTCTGTGAGGAGCACAATATTGCAAATTTTCAGCCAGCACTTACATGGCAATTTCCTTGCAGTGTTTTTGAGGAACCAGGTTGCTTTTTATATTGAATGTTACCTATGTATGTACTAATGATGTGGAGACTAGGTAAGCCACACACTAAATTAGAATTGAAGCAGACAGCGTTCTGTAGCTACAAATAGTTATCATAAGCTTTCAGAGGGAATGCTTTCACTGAGTAATACAAGAACATGCTGATAATTTCTGCCTTCAAGGGAACGCTGGCAAGACACTGGCAGATTTTTTTTATTATTTTTTTTCTTTTTCATGCCTTTGCTATACTAGTAATAACAGTTCAGGTTTTCAATGGTCATAGCATTTTTAGAAGTGATTTCCCCCCACCCCCATCAATTAGGCTTGTTTTCTTTGTATAAGATGAACAGCAAAACTGATTTGGTCAATTTATTGCCAATGCACTGACAAATGAGTTGTCAGCTGGGTTTCTAACTAGGCTTCAATGGCCCATATGTATCCTCCTCCTTTGTCATTATGAGGGATGTTTCCTTTTATGTTTTGTTGTTCTTGTCATAATAAGGCTAAGATTAAAATTGCTATTGTAAGACTGTGTGAATTGAGTCCCCAGCAAAGAGGGGGAAGAAGTAAGAAAATAAATCAGAAAAATAATTTCAAATTATCATTCCATCACACTTTGTAAATTTCTGTTTTTACAAAACTGAAATTAAGGTATTAACCTGTTTATCAAGATTGCTTTAAATTTATAACTTGGCAACATCTTTGACAAAACAATTTTTTTTTCTGTAGATTACATGGAGCCTTTTGGAGGAGAAACAGAACATATCTCCAAAGATTTTATTGAACTTGGAGATTATTTTACTTCAAGGTTTCTTGTATAACCATGCCACTGTTATTTATGGAGTATTTTCACATTAGAGAATCTTAAGTGGCATCTCATGGCAAAGTGCACAGAAATAGGTGTAGATCAATTCCGTGTTCAGCCAGAGATCGTTGAAAGATCTGTAACTTTTTTTGAATATGAGAAATGCAAAAGCTTAGAAAGTTTACCTATGTTGTATTTTATAGTTTGTAAGCTAAAAGGAGGGTATTTTTAAAGCGTAATTTTAAAAAAGAAAATACCAGAAATGCTCAATGTCTAAATATCTTTAATTTTACTGACCATTTTTCAAGGCATTGTTGGTTATAATAAAAATAAGCACAGTTTATAAAATTAATTTAGGTCAACCATGTGAAAGCAGTAAGACCAGAAGAAACTTTGAGGAAGGTCAATATCCCTTTTTGATCAGGATGCCTGAAGATTTTTCAAGTCAGTTCAGACAACAGCCTTGATTTTGCATCACTACTCTGATGAACACCACTGTTCTTCAGACCTTTAAGAGCAGTCTGCTTCCTGATTATGTGAAGAGTAATTCTGCAGTCTGGCCTGAGTACTTCACATTGTACCTACAAAAGGAAGGCTGAACGCTATCAACTGGCTGAATTTACTTCATCCTTTCTTCCTTCCAGTATTAGCTGTTGTAGGACTGTATCCTCCGGATGTAAGCTGTATACCACTTTCATCTCCATCTATTCTTAACTTGCTAGCTAAGCACTCAACACAGATACATGTTTGAAAAGTATTTACGAAATCCTTTTACACAAGAGTCTTTATGCCAAAAAGACTCAGAATGTCCTATCTTATGGCAAGCTGTCATTAATGCTATCCATTACTACTGTAACTCATGTGGTACTTGAGAAATTTAATAAGCTAATTTTTTTTAGTGACTCAACCTTTCCTTGAGTAACACTCTGTCATGACCAACTTTTTCATTTATTTTTAATTATTATGTTCTGTTCCTAATATAAGTACCATCAAAGTTTTGTCATTTTTTTTCCTTCAGACTGTTAAATGATGATAGACCTAAGCAATTAATCCACTGCCAATTCAGATAGAAGTGAGATGGAGATGTAGGATTTTCATAAGAATTTATGGGATTGCATCATATTGGTCTTCCTACTTTCCCATGAAGATGACTTCAGCTGTTCCCCTGGGATTTCTCTCCATATTTTTGCTACACTACAGGCAAGATGTGCAGCTTCTCTTCAGTGCTCTATATGACATACCTTTACTGGGAGGTAAAAATGCAGACAGTTATTTCAAATGGGTATCACAACTGAGGACTGTAGAAAGAGTATTTTTTTACCAGAGACTGGATGAATCTTATCTCCAATAATTTGCATTTGTCAGCAAAATCTGTTGTGCACTCCTTATTGAAAGTCATGAGCTCTGCAATTCCATTTCTGCACCTGACGTTCAGTTGGTGTGTTATTTTGGGCAGACCTTACATAGCTGCATTGTTGAGTGTCCTTTTACATTAAAAGAAATAATAATTAGAATACAATTCACCCTGGTATGTGTGTAGTTACCAGCAGTAAAAAAAGCTTTACAGTAAAATGGAGCTTTAGAGACTTGTCAGTCTCTTGCTATTGCAGAGTTTTACATGCATCTTGTTCAATACAGCAGCTTATGTCCTAGCACATTACTGATATCAGTAATTTGGTCATCATGAACTGCCAAAGAGATGGACAGTTCTAATTCTAAAAGGGTCTTTTCCCCATTTACTAAATAGTAGTTGAAACACAAATTTTTCCCACCACCCCAAATATTGTGTATAATTTGGAAAAACAGGTAAGTTTATTTAGGTTTGAAATAACACCACTGTTGAGTTAGACGCCCTAATGAAGTGTGAGGCTTTTTAGGGTTCTGCTGTTTGCAGCTGCTCTTTGACAAAGTGTTTAGGTACTGGTGCTCAGCACTTCTGATACAGATGCCAAATATTTTGGTGCCTCTTATTAGACAAGAGCTATATAAAAGGAGAAATTAATGTTTTATTGTTTCCTTTTGTCCTTCATGTCTAAACTGCCATGATAGAATAAATATGCTTATTATAAGCATGTGCTTACAACTCTGTGCTGCTTATAGTACTGATGCTGGTCCTCTGTGTCAAACAGTTTCGTCCTGTAACCCATTACATGTGTAAATGTATGCTAGTGTGTATATATGTTCACAAGGTTGTGCTCTAAGTTCCACTTGTTCATTCACTTGACCATTAAACACTGGTTTAGTTAACAGCTAACATGTTTTTGTGCTGCATGTTTTGAAAATCTTCTAGTTGAATATTTTCCACATTAAGATTTTTTGTGGGCTGCCAGGTAGCTTTTTTCACAGAGACAGACTTCTTTGGGAATATTATGGAAAAGAAAAACCAAAACAGGTATAATAACTATATCTACTAATTACTTTTCAGAATCTGTTCTTTTACAATGCTCCTTACTTTCTGTTCAGTTTAATGTAGTGTATCTGTGATGTTAACTGTTTCATAATGATTTTGGTAGGAATCTGTAGGGACCCAGTTATGGTGCTATTATGATATGAGTTTAGAACAGGGACAATACATAAGAGCACAAGTCCATGGAGAATTCATTAGGATGCTAATTTGATACCACTATGATTATAGCAGTGAGATTTCAGTGTAAGCCTTTAGAGAACTTTTGATGATGTGGAAATGAAAAGGTGTCAATGCACATTACACTGTCATTAGAAAATAAATCAAACACTAAGAAAACCTCATAAAAAGAGAGTGGTATTTTAAGTTTTTTGCAGGGAACTTCTTAGTTTCCCTTCAATTTTAGTTTCTCGTGTTTTTGTTTTTGACAATCAGTGTTTAAGATTGCTAGCTGTACTTCATCTGCCAGTATTAGAACTATCACACAGAAACTATCCTTTTAGTGCTGTGTGTTTTTTCCCCTCCTCTTTCTTCTCGACATTTCACAGGTGTAAATTATCCTACTCAGTTAAGGGAAATTAACTGACAAGCAGTTATGATGCCAGCTCCAAGAGTACTAAGCTCTGTAGGTAGAGTAAATCACAGGGCCTGGAGACTGGATTTGCTCACTAAAGCCTTCTTGTAGAAACTTTCATCCCGAGGAAAACCCCATATCTGTTCTCCCAAATATTAGAGATGGGCAAGAGCTGGAATGGAGCAATAACAACCCTGAACTTCAGGTGGTTTCTAAATGGTCAGAATAGAGGCCATCTTACATATATCCTCAATTAGAAGGAACTCATTTCAGCACGAGTACCTTTTGGAAGGATTAAAACACAGATACGTGAGTGCTTTTGTACGGACTCTGCCTAAGATCTTTTGTAGAATGCTTTGGTAATATAGAGGTGTAAAACTTAAGAGTTTTAGATTTTTTTAAATACTTTTTTTTTAAGCATAGGATTTTGAAGTTACTATTTGACTGGAAAAGATGATCTAGAGAATGCGAGCAGCTTAACCTTGAGCTTGAGTTGAAATGGAGAAAGGTTTTCTCACGGTTTTTCTGTACATGTGTGTTATGGGTTTGTGTGGCGTGGTTTTCTTTGGTGGCAGGGGAGGGGGGCTGCAGAGGTGGCCCCTTTAAGAAGCTGCTGGAAAATTCTCCGGCGCCAAAATGTCGGACCTGCCTCTGGGAGGTGAGTGACGGTGGTAGCGCCTCTGGGAGAACAGATTTAAGAAGGGGAACCGGCGGG
>VYZV01042715.1:40522-53182 GCA_013401275.1 Pandion haliaetus
GAGGAATCTTCCCCCTGAGGAAAGGAGCGGCAGAGACGATGTGTGGCGAGCTGACCTGAACCCCCATCATCTGTTCCCCTGTGCCGCTGGGGGGAGGAGGGAGAGAGAACCGGGAGTGGAGCTGAGCCGGGAAGGAAGGAGGGGTGGGGAGAGGTGTTCTGATGTTTGGTTTCTCTTCCTAATATCTTTGTTTTGATTTGATTTGTAGTAAATTAGATTGATTTTGTTTCTTCCCCAAGTTGAGCCTGTCTTTTGCCCGTGACCATAAGTGGGGAGTGATCCCTCCCAGTCCTTGTCTCAACCCACGAGCCTGCCTTTGTATTTTCTCCTCATCCCAACGTGGCCAGGGGAGGGGGTGGGAGGTGAGTGAGCGGCTTCGTGGTGCTTTGTTACTGACTGAGCTGAGCTGAAACCACGACAATGTATTCTGTAAATTATGATTGTAGGTGGACACAGATCTTCAGAGATTTGTTTGCATGAATATTTTTGTGCAGTAGGAGCTGTGTAACCTGATCTTCAGTTCTCTAAACTGTTTTGTGCCACTAACTTTTCACCACAAAAACCCAAACCAAACCAAAAGAATGGAATGTAATGTTCCATGAAAATGAGCTAGCAATTTTCTAGTCTTACAGGTGTAAAATCAGTATTCTATCCATCGTGTTTCTTTAGATCAAGTGACTACTGTTGTTGATCAGTGGAATAGGATTATAGCAAAATGTTCTGTAAACTGGAATTATGTCATGACAGGAGCCAGGATATAACTGGCCTGTTAACTTTGTTTTTGCTGATTGTCTGACTTGATATGCATCATCTGCTATTTTTGTTCACTTATCTATTCTCTGCAAGAATAGACTTGATGTTTGGCCAAGTTGAAGCAAAGCCTTCTTGGGCATGGGTGACAAAAAATGCAACAGGTGATTGCAGCACTTCAAAACTTTCTGAATAATCTGCATTTAACTCTTCATGCTGAGGGTTTTTTTTTTTTTAGTCTTTGATCAGATTCCTGTGGTTCACAGTATGCATGGGATATTTCCTGCTGTTGTTTTTTACAGGTATATGCTTGTACAGATATGTTATATTGCGAGCTCTGTGCAGGGCAAGTTCTTGCCATGCATATATACTACGGCATACAAGACCAGGTTTAATCCTTAATAAACCAGATTGAAGCAGGAAGGAAATGGCAAGTCACAAACATATTTGTTTCCTAAATGTAACTACTGTCACTATGCAAGAGTGCTCCTTGCGGAAGGCACATTTTCTTTGCAAGATAACTTCTGTTAGATGAAGTCACCGGCTGATATATAACAGATGTATTTATATGTAATAAATCAAAGTTATATTAATAAAATCTCTAATAGGCTAATCAGAGACTGAATTATATTCACCGTAACTGAATTCAGTCAAAGCAAAGTTATCTTTAGAAATGAGGTTGACTTCAGAAATAGTGAATATTTGCGAGTAAAGAATAGCCCATCTTTTTACACTGTAAAATAAACAAGTGGGTTTTTTGTTTCTCAGCTTGATCCAAAATATGTTATCAAGCATTGCCAAAATGCAGAGAAACTAAAGGAAAGCAGCATCTTTCTTGACGTAAAACCTTTCTTACAAGACACTGACAGCTGAGACAAAGGAGAAATGCAGCCCAATTCATTCCTAAATGTACCTCTGCTGGACAAAGATCCAATGCTTGAAACACAGCGTTCTGAATGCATCTCTAAAGCATTGTTCTGGTCCCGCCTGGTTTGCAGAAGTGACAACAAAGTAAAGAAAACTGAGTTTAAAAATGGTTGCTAAAGCTGAGGTCAATTTAACCTCCTTGGGTCATAGATGTATGCAAATATACTTTTCACATATATACATACATATGTTTTATACATATTTTTTAACATATAGCAAATAAGTCTTACTTCCCCAATACGTAAATGGAAAATAGGGCTGTTGCTTATGGTCACCATAGGAGTCTCTGCAGGCACGTTTTGGCACGTATTGGCACGTTTCTCTAAATAAATAAAACACAGAATGGGAACTACTGTTTACAAGGAATTTAACAGCAGTGATCAAATCTGTCTATAAAGTCAATGAAAAATATTTGCTAAATGTATTAAACAATAATGTTTCAGACAGCCTAAAAATAAATATTCACACTCCTACAGATACAGATAAGGTACAATTCATCACATTGACAGAAGATCTAGTATAGCATTTACAACATATGCACTTAAAAAATAAAGAAGATCCATAGTCCAAATTAGATGTCAGGCCCTCATAATTGGGGAACAGTGGGGATTATCATATAAAACTGAAACAATAAATAATTACTTTTATGAAAATTTGTTGGTTATACTTGTGATGGGATCATAAGATTAAAATGGTATTGAGGTTCAGAGACAGGTATCCAGACAATAATGAAGCAATCCTGTCCTATGTCAAAAGAGTCCATACAATCTACACTAAACTTCAGCAAAATGCTTTTTATGTTTTATAAAGGGGCTATTAGTCTCTGCTTATTTTGATTGACATTGCACTTTGTTTTCTGTTAGAAAGACTAAAAAGAAAATGCAAGACTACTCATGCAGTTGAAGAATACCAATTCCTGTCATATCAAAAGTATGTTGATCTTTGTAACCTTTTGCAGTTCTAGGTGATACGAGAGACAAAGTTTAGAACCTCTTTGCAGCATATCAGGGGGTCTTGTCACTATGCAGTCATCCTTCATTCTTACTGCTTTTTAGACTTTGATTCAAAATCCTTTTCCCTGGCATTCAAATTTATATACATAGTTTTATTTTAAAAAGAAGTTATTATCCTGATACAGAAATGGAATATTAGGCCTCACGCTTTTCTCCCAGCAATCTTGCTTAATAACAGATGCATTGAGTTTAAATCTTGCAAAAAGTGAGCCTGTCATTTCTGTGTGTTGTAGACAAAGTTAAGATCAGTTTAATCACTTTTACACTGTTTCACAGTTCTTCATTTCATACACTTGTGTTTGAAATACACTTCATACCTAGTAAAAATATATAATGTATGACTTTGTACTACAAACTGTTAATTTAATAATTTTGTCATCTACTGTAATTATGGCACTATGTAATTTGCACTAGTTGACAATATTTTGGCAGAAGCATCTACTGTAATATTTACAATGCATTTCTGTCTCTTTAGTTTTCATTGTGCTCACAGTTATTCTCCAGAGTTATTTGGATACTAGTATATAAAAATGGCTGTTGTTTACTTTGCTTCTTGACTGATTAGTGAAACATATTTTAATATCTCAGAGCTTTTCACTAGCGCAATTATACTCCAAAAAATCCGTTATATGCAAACAGAAAAAGTAATGAAGTTCCGCTGGTACTAAAGTAGTTTCACACCATTTAAAGCTAAGCTCCATCATTTAGTCATTTGCTTAGAAAATCCAGTCTGTCTCAGCCTAACCCTCCGAAAGTTTTTTACGTAATCTTTATTTTCATTATCCTGCTAGATAACTGGTATAATTCCTAGACCTCTACAGAAGTCAGTTAGGTTGTATGGCTGAGGCTAAACATGTCAAAAGAACATTGTAATTGCAATCACAGTCAGATTTCTAGAATAGCTCAGTATTCTTAGAACTATCTGGAAATTGTACACTTATTTATTTGCGGTAGGTATTTTGCTATGCAAATGGAAGCTGCTAGCTGCTGAACACATCTTGAAACTGATCACTTATTTTTTGTAGTTAATAGGAGCTTAAGCTTCTTCCAAATTCAGATCAGACTACTGAGGAGGAACATGTGATTATCTTTGGATTTATATAACATTCAATTTCACGTTTGTATTTTTTTCATGTGTCACTAAATATACTAGGATGAAATATCTAGATCTTTGTTTTGTGATAAGGGTAGGGTATATGATACAGTGAAACTTGCACAAATACACAGGAGAAAATGAATTTGCACTTTGTTCTCATTTCTTAATTGCAGATCATTGATGCTACAGCTAGTGAATTTTGTGGATGTTTACAGTTGTGTACTGTACGAGTGAGTTTACATTAGCATTTTTGATTTGGATCAGGAGTATGTATTTGAAGTATATGTCCTGATTGCCTCCAGGTAATCATGGTTTCATATGCATCATGAAGCAGTCTTGGAGCATGCCAACTGGATTATTTTTGGATGAGTAGACGCATTCCAGGAGAGCATCTACCTGTTAATGGGAGTATTGTCCCTGGAACCAGACCACTCCTACTGCTAAACAGCTCTGCTCTCAATACGCATATTGTAGACCTTGTGCACTCAATACCAGCTGTGTCGTTCTGTACACCTTCTATTTTGCAGCACTGTAAATTTTACTTCCCACTTGTTGAATTTGAATAAGTTAAGGATACTGGCAGCTTAGAAATGTTGAGATTTTGATAAATAAGAATGTGATTCCTTATAATTTGTTTGCAAGACCTTTAACTTTTAAATTTGATACAAGAGAGTAAAAGGACATAATTTGCCACATACTGACAGGGACTAGAATACTCTTCTGAAACAACAATAGAGGTCACATCCCTTTCTTTAGAAAGAGTTAATGCTGTTTGTAATTTAATAAAATTTTTAACAGTATATGTCAAAATTAACTTTTGTTTAGCTCTCATTAGCTTGTGCTGATCAAAACCCAGTGACTACATTCAGCTTTTGATACTAAGGCAGTTGTGTTGTTGGATTTAACAGAGATTACTTCTCCCCAGGACATTGGCTTTGAAAGTAGTTATGCTATGCAATGTAAGTGGAATTTGGTCTCATTGCTGCTTTTCTGTTCCACTTAGATATGCTCATTTAGGTTAAGCTGTTCCTTTGACCCACAGCTCAGTCTCTTTGTATGTGCAGTTTGTGATGAGTTTGTATTTCTTCTTCCTTCAAGGTAGGATCTCATGATTTATAACAAAGTTAGGTTGGTTCCCTGTTACTTTGCTCCATTGTAACAGGTTTTCTTCAAGTCCAGTTAATTTTTCGCCTCTTCAGCAGACTTCTCTTCACAATTTGTGATCAACATAAACCAGAGGAACTCATGCAAAGCAAAGTATTATTTATTTCTCAGTACAGGGCCTTGTTTACGAAGAAATAAATACAACAAAGACTAAGATGCTTACTACCTAACCTAAGCCCTAATCCTCCTGTTCAAGTTTATGTAGACATCAGCATGGGCAAAGCCTCACTCCAGTGTTGGGCTGGGTGTGATAGACTGCATCTCTGTAGTTTCTGCTTTAACCTGGTTTAGGCAAATGCCTGAGGATCAGACACTATTTTTTTATAAGGGTTTTGCTATGTTTTTCCATTAAAGCAACAGAAACAACTTTGAGAGATCTTCTGAGTCCACTAGGAGAGCTCGGTATGAAATTACTCCTTCATGTTCTACGAAACGAAGCTCACTTACATTAATCAATGAATAGCAAACTGCAGGACTGATGACAGTAAGATAGCACGTTGTTCTTTGCTGTGCTATTTCAAGATATTATTCTCAGTACTTGCTATGTTTGTACTTCTTCCAGCGTAGGACTAATGGACTATGCCAGCAGTTCCCTCTCCCACCTTAATACAACCTTTGTAGAGGTCACATGTTTGTGAAAACCTCCAATTCAATCCTATGGTAGCCGGAAAGGATTTTAGTAATTCAGTAGGTGACTCATTTTCTTTTGAATTAGTACTTGCCCTGGAGACTGCAGTGGTGCTATAGTAGCCCATGTTAAGGAGGAGATATAAAACAAAGACCTTCATTCTTTGTTGTCATTAGTTACTCTAAGTCTCTTTAAGAAAAGTCTGGGATGTTCATCAGTTTGTAGTCACTTAGATCAGAAATAACATTGACTATGTGATAAAATACTTAGTATTTCTAATTGTTTCTTCATTTACGTTGTAAAGTTGTGGGAATGAACAAGCTAGATCCCTTTCTGTGCCTGCACACTTTATTTGAAGACAGTACTCTGCATTTCCCTCCCTGGTGGTGTATTGCTATGGAGTAGCTGCTGCAATGAAAGGCAGTGACATTTGTGGTTAATCTTGGACACCTATATTAGAAATTGGGGAAAACTGGGAAAAAAAAAAATACGTTCAACAGTTGCCTGTGGCCATGAATGTCCAGCTGAGTGTAGGAACTGAACTAGGGGCATAAGGAGTCAGAATTATAAAAGCAGGACACTTACTCTGTAGTATGCACAGCAAAGATACTTGAGAACAATAAGTTGTAATTAGGGCATTTTAATAACAGAAGCTCAGGTTGGTTGGGGTTGTAGGGTTTTTTTTGACTGGAAATGTTTCTTTAAGGGATTCTTATCCTGATATTTCCAATTTATACTTTAAAGGCTAATAACTTTTCAGTTATAATTTAAATGATTTTTGTTTGTGGATTTTATTTGCTTTTCAAATCATTATATAAATATTTTTATGGCCTGGAGAGCTCTCATTAGCAAATCAGCAAACTTGTGATCTATATTAATTGATTTATGAATAATTTCAAAACCAACAACAACAGAAAAATTTGGCTTTGTTGTCCTTTTTAATTTTTTTCTGTGTACTGTTTTCATTTTAATTCCTTTAATTCATTTTATAAGTTTCCATCATCCAGCCATAGGGTTGGAACCAACACTAATAAATTATTTTATGTGCCAGTTCAAACTGTTGTACATTAGAGACAGTAAGAAAGCTGACATAATGCTAAATTCCAGAAAGACCAAAAAAGCTGCAAAATGTTCATGTTTATCAAAGCTCATGCATCAACAATGAAGATCAAAATATTAGATAAGCTATTTTGTGCACAAGAACATATTTATCTGTATGTAGGAAGACTTCAGCATAGTTATGGATCCTGAGGATGGTTCCATTCATTTAATCCCTCCTGAATGCTTTGTTTCTGATCACAAGAGTGACCTAGTGCAATTAGTGATTATGAAAAATGTCAGCATGCAATTACTCAGAGTAATAAAAATATTAAAAACAACAGCCAGGAGAATATGCAGTAAACACAAGAAATTTGAGGTCAAGGTGGAGAAGAAGTTTTGTATTCAGTTAACAAAAAAACCCCAGAGAATCTATGAATAAATTTGCCATTTGCCCTGAGATAATACACTGTATTTGAAGGTCCCACATCTGGGCTTTTGTTGTGCTGAAGGGAAGTATACTCCAAAGGTACAGACTTTTCCCCAGGAAGATCCTGTTGCCATTTCTGACTTGAATTTTTTTGTGTCAGCTATTATTGCAATGCAAAACTGCTTTCTCCTATCAACAATTAAATATTCCTTTGGAATCTGGAAAAAACATTTGGAAGCTTTCAATTTCTTTTGATGGAATTCATAATAGGAAGAGTAAAACCTCTCTGTTATTGAGAACTAGGGGTTTTTTTATAGTTTAAGTAATTTCAAGTAATTTTGGGGTAGATTGTGGTTCTCTGAAATTGCATTTGGCTTCTGATTTTAGCCCCTGACTCTACTGCAAGGCTCCATCACTTGTTTTGCAGCATCTTTCATATGCATTTCAGTTTCATAAGGGTTGCCACAGCTGACGTGGTCCTGAAGGTTATTTCACAACCATGCCTCTCTTCTGCACCTGTGTAGGACAGCTCTGATGTTATTAATTCATTTTTGCTTTTCTGGGCATGATAAGAAAAGGAGGAAACATGTGGCAACAGTGATACTTCATCCAGTCTTGATGTGTTTTTCAGGAAATGGCTTAGATGCTGAGTCAGAACATGATTTGCTTTTAAGATGTTCCAGACTGTACTGGAGGAAGTGATTTTACAGTACAAATTCCTCTCGATTTGTCTTGACACATGGGTCATCATCTGACTCAGAGAAGCAAAACCACTGCTGTTTCTAACACAGCATCCTTTTTAATGATTCTGTGCTTAGACAATGTTTGAAGCCAGTGGTTTTGGGGGAATGTGATTACTGTTCAGTGTTTCATTCCTCTAAGTTTTCAAGTCTCCAAGCCAGTAAAACAGCAGTTTATTGCAGAATTGATTAGTGTCAGATTGTTATAGTGTCTTCAGTGCTTGATATCTAAGCATGTCACACACAAATAAGCAGCATCAACTGACCCCATTCTGTCCATCTCCTTAAGAAATTAAGCCAGTTTCAGGATCAAGCCCCAATAACTGAAGTTTTCAAACTTACTGTGATAATATCCTCTTTGCCCAGCCAGCACTTGCACTCAAGGTCAAAGCATATAATTCACAGACCTCTGCCCTAGAAGTACCCAAGTTCACTACTGACTTAATTATAGCTAAGAAGAATTCAGCAAAGACCAAAAACTGGTGAAATTGGATGCTTGTCTCAGCAAATAATATTTCTTGCAAAATATTAATGAGTCTTGTACCCAATGAGAGCTGTATTTTTTAATATGTTATCTGCCTGGGATTAATGTTTATGCAAGTCTCCTGACACTGTTAAGGTGTTTAAGATAATACAACAGTTTCTTTCATGTCATTGATTCCAGAGGTGTATACTCAATACAAATCCACTTATGTTGTCATTTACTAATTAATAATTTAAAAACCAGGCTTTTGTTGAGTTTAGATTTGCATGGTTAAGAATGAACTTAACACCATAATCGGATGGTATTCTATTTGTATACTGCTGGCAAAATTATCAATAATAATCCCATACAGAGTCAATATTATGATGTAAATGTGTTTCCAGTTGATGCTTGTGATTAAATATAAATGCTTCTTCATGCTTTTTAAATTACTCATTCATGTTCAATAGGTTCTTTCTAAGCTATTGCTGGAACTTACCTTGCTTGCAGTTGAACTGAGGCACTGTAATGCTGTGGATATATTTAGCCATTTTTAAGAACTCATATCACAATAAGTATTCAAGCTTAAATGTGTTTTATCCCACTGAGTGGCATATCCATATTTTTGAGACATTTAGGTATTTTTAACAAGGTGGTCTATAGTTGAATAATCATTAAGGTTTCCCAAATCTGAGTACAGCCAAGTCTGTGCACAGCTTTAACAAAATGAGGTTAATTAGCCTTTCCTAAGCAGACCAAGTTTTTATAAGCTATAAAATGTCATAATTGTGAGACATCCAAGCAGTACTTAGAAACTTTTTGTAGGATAGAGGGAGAAAAAGCTTTGATGATGGATAAATCTTCCAACTGAAACATGGGGCACACATTCACACTGACTCCATGTACCTCATACTATTATTTACTGTGCCAGCTTCAGCGTTTGTTAAAGATGTTTAAATGTGTCTTTTTTTAATGAGGACTATTGGCAAATATTACACACTGCGTTGTGTTAGGCATTTACATACCAGTAAAGTCAGTCCTAAACCTGGAAAACTCAACCAAGTCAGATGTATAGTTTTTGCTGGCTTTCATCTTGTTGATACATTTCGGAGTCAGAGGTTTTACACCTAAAGCACAGCAGAATATATGTTTTCAATGAAGTTTAAAGTGACTCATGCTTCTGAAGTTGAAGAACTACCTCGTCGTGTTCCGGTCTATTATGCAGGGGTATGAAGTTGTAGAGATGAAGATTATAAAAAGGCCATTGCTCTTAATCAGCTGTGTTATTGCCTGAGTGATCGACTAGGTCTCTGGCTGAGAGAACCCAAAGCCACTGTGGTCACCAAAGTGCCAGGGTAGCTTGAAGGGAGCAGAGCAAATTATGCGAGTAAGAGGTAAAAGGCCAGGGACACCGCTGGGTTGGCCGAGTGCCTCAGGCATCTGGGCACATGTCCAGTTCTGAGCATTGTATCTAAAAGGGTGGGTGAAAATATGCAGCTTAACATTCTCTATGCATTATTTATTTATTTAAATATTTGGAGATAGTATTTATTCCATTAAAACAGCAGAAAGAATTTCAGGAGGAAAGAGAAAAGTAACTACTAAAACAGAAGCCTGAATCTTTCTTGGCAAGACATTAATAAACTGGGACTCAGTTATTGGAAATCTTTGGAATAGGTAACTAAGAATGTTGTTAATGAACAAGGAGTTCTGAGTGGTATACTCAGAAGTTTGGAAATTGTTTTATATCAAAATACCTTTTTTTGATAAGTTTTAAATAGTGCTACCTGAAAGGAATTCTTTTTTACTATGGCCTAATACAGCACCTCTATTTCCAGTTAAGACTGAAACTTTTCTGATTGTCCCTTTCTTCCTTGGAACAGCTGGCACACTTTAATTCTTGCTTCAGTCAGTAAATACAAAAATGCTACATTAAAAAAGAAAGTTGAAAGCAAAATATTAGTGGGATAGAAATCCAGCACAGGAAATCAAAATGAAACATTGCAGTACATTCTGAGATAGGAAAATACTGAATATGAGAGGAAGGACTGAAGGCGAAGTCAACTATTTTGAATCCAAATCAAATGAGATGCAGAATTACCACCTGCAACTAATAATAAGATCAATGTGTTATTTTTTTACAGAACTCTGTTTCAAGTTTGTAAGCATGTTACTTGTTGTAGTGTTAAAACTTTTCTAACTTTCTTTTACAGCTGTGAAAGAAGTGAATACTTTTTAAAAAAAAGAAAAAAACCAAACCACACCCCCCCACCAAAAATGCACAACAAAAAACCACACCACAACCAAAAACCTAAAACAACCCAACTCTGGAAGATGGGGCTTTAAAGTATTGTTATTATTTCATAGGCAGTGACAGAAGATTATACTGAAAGTTAGTAGGGTAGAGTATCCTGTAACAGATTTTTTTTTTTTTTTCTTAAAAAAGAAAGTAAAGTTTCTTAGTTTTAAGATAGTTCTTTATATTAAAAGTTAGAATGCAAGTATTGTATCAAAACAGGTGAGTGTTAGTTTCCTATCCAAAAACTGATACCAACAATGTAACCTGAACCTATATCTCTCTTTATAGCCACAACATTAATGTTTAGATTATAAACTCCCAGGTACTCTGACTTTTCAAAAATGGTAGCAGATGCAGACTGAATTATCCTTCTGACTATCATCAGACATGAACTGATAGTCCCATTAGAGTGCTTTGGGAGGTTTAATCAGTCATTGCAAACAAAGCTGGCAGGATGGAGAAACGGGAAGGATGAACCATGTGAGAATTTCACCTTTCTCATGTGAGCAAACATGCACGTTCGACAACCTCATTCTCCAAAGCTATTCTGTTTTCTTCCCTCTGCCTTCCAGTATGCCAAGAAGATGAGCTATTAAAAAGCTATACTTTTTAATTACTAATGAATTGGTCTCATTTGTCAGATGTCTGAAAATGAGAACACCTTTTTTTTTTTTCTTTCAAAGCCCCTTTGCTTGTGTGAATAAATAGCTAAGTGGTCTTTACCTCCCAAGGGGTGTGCAGTCAGGAAAAGGTGGAATTAGGCAATTAACAAAAGAGAAAGCAGTGAAATAAGAAGGAGTCTTCTGAAAAAGTAGGTGTTATCCTGAACTCCCCATAGCCATTCTGTGGGGTTCCACTTAATTGAGATGAATAACATGGTTTCATAAAGAAACTAGTGGAAGGTGCCTATTTAAACTTTCTAACTAATTAATAGTTTCTCAAGGATGCTCAGCAGTGGGGAAGTTAGAGTGCTGCTCATACTATTACCATGTTGTCTGCTGCTTTGTCTAGTTTGTCTTTCCATAGGAAGAACAAAGAATCTCTGGTAACACAGATTTGTCCATCTCTCAGGGAGGGAGGGGGGCAGTTACTGTTAGAGTTGGGTACGTCCCATTACCTAAATGCTGTCACAATTCCAAGCCAGCTGTCACCTTTCTGACCATTATAGCCAAGAGAAGAACAAATGTGTAGGTTTAATAGTTGTTATTTTCATCTTTGCATCAAAGAAGAAATGCAAGATAATGTTTCTCAGTATTTATGTATTTCTTCCTTTCGTGGTTCACTGAAATGGACATGTTGCTAGAAATCTTCAGGCATCTGATTGAGAACATGAGCTGCCTTCCTGGAGAATATGACACAACTTCTGTGGCCACTTCGTCCTAACCATACCTCAAAGATGTGCCTCATCTAGAATATTCTTGTAAGATAGTAATCTTTTTGTGGAAAGAGACTTTTGAATCTGTCTTTTATACCAGACAGTTTTCTGAGCATTTAAAGCTTGCTTTTATGAAACAGAACTTCAGAGTATACAGGACATGTACTGAACAAACAATAAAGTGTTCCTCTTTTTAGCAAGTTCTGGATGCCACCTGCAGAGCATGCAGGTCCTTCAGTGCTTCCAGCAATTTAAATGTTTTCTGAAGGGTTTGGTTTCTTTCTTCAATGTTAACATGTTAATAGGTTTGCTTGCATAACTGCAAATTGGTTTGTGTACAGCTTGTCCGTTCTGGATTGGCCTTGCGAAAAAGTTTGTTCACTCTCTGTGTTGTCACCCTAATGACGGAGTGTAGGTATGTCTTTGTTTCCTCCTTCACTAGCTTGGGTAAAAGCCCTCTGTTCCTAGGTAGGAGTTACTATGTTTTTTGTAGGTGTTAAGATACTCCAACATTTACTAACGAACATCCTTTGATGAATGTAATGAATTGTAATATCATGGATAACCAGTTCCCAATAATGTCTGAATTAGAGCAACAAAATGCATGGATTTCACATTGCTTGAAATTTTTCACTTTACAAATCTAGGAAGCAGTTGTCACTATCTTGCTAAGTGTTTATAATTCTTGTTATTATATATGTTTTCTTCAGTACCTCTTACTGTTCCACTGTATGTTG
>VYZV01042716.1:4875-18055 GCA_013401275.1 Pandion haliaetus
GGCAGCTGCCGGCCCCGGGAGAGCAAAGCCCGGACCCGCCCGCGGAGGCTCCGGCCGGGGGATCCCACATCCAAGACCCGCCGGGCCCGTAGCCCCACAGCCCCTCACCTGCCCCGACACGGCTACCGCGCGGCCCGGAGCGGAACGAAACTCCACAGCCGGACAAGCGCCGCCGCTCTTCGCTCCGGGCCCGCGCAGGCTGCCCCGGCCCCTCGTCTGCGTAAGCGCTGCCCGGGCCGCGGCAGCGGCGTTCTCGCCGGCTGTACGGTTGCGGACTCGACCTTCCCCCTGCAGGAGGCTCCGGGACGGTTCTCGTCCCTTTTCGCTCCGATACCTCCCGCCAGCTCGAGCCGAGCCGATCCCGCTCCTCCGGGCTACCGTGGGTGCCCCACTCTGCCGCTCGGTGCCGGGCCCTGCCCTACCTCACGCAGCCCCGCGGGGCCGAGTGCTACGCTCCGCCCGGCCGTGAGGAGCGGCCACGGCTCCCTCGCTGTGTCCAGTCCCGTCCTATCCCCATCCGGGGAGAGCTGGGTGCGAGTGCGGAGCCCCGGAGCAGGGGCTGCCCCAGTGCCGTCGACGGTCCCATCCCGCTGCCGCCTCCCTTTTCATGGCTCCAGGCTACCCCTCACCCCAGCAATTTCTCACAGCCCCAGCACAGCTCCCCATCTCATCATGCTGGCCTCCACACATTACCCACAACGTTCCCAGTTGCAGGGACCCCATCAGCCCTGAGCACTGACCCCCAGTCCCAGCTCACCTTCTCTGTAGTTGAGGTTGCTGTCCTGGTCCCAGCAGGCAACGCTTGGCAGCAGCTCCATTGTCCCAAACAGACCCTGGCACAGCCACCCCGAGCTGCGCAGACTCCGCTCAACCACAGCACGTTGGATGTAGAGAGGCCGTTGCTGTTAGCCCCACTGGCTGCACCTGGGGCTTTGTCCCCAGCCTCCCAAGCCACAGCTGTAGCAGAACAGGAACCATCACCATCAGCCTCATCAGCGACAACCGGGACTACCAGGGCAGCAATGTGCCCAGCTCCTGAGAGCAGCCTACTGAAGGGAGAAGCTCTGGGGTGCACAAAAAGGAAAAAGGATGAGTTTTAAGGGGAAAAGAACAAATTGAGAGCTGCGGGGCACAATGAAAAGAAAAATAGCAGAGGATGACAGGACAAACTGATGACTCCGGGCGGCACAGCCAGCCAAAAGCAGAAGGCCCAGTGGCACACGGAATCCCTGTCTCCCAGCACTGTCCACGCAGGCCCCAGCCCTCTGCCCCAGACATATTGGGAACATCTCAGGGTGCTGTAGGCAAAGTCAGGAACAGCCTGGGGAACCTAGGCGGGGCTTGGCTGCCACTGGGATAATGGGAAATGCCACCAACAGCCCCAAGCATCCATAAATCCCCAGCAGCCCTGTGAACATTGCTGGAGTTCTCTGGGACCCCCCAGTGACCCAAACATGGTCTAAGCGACCTTGGGACCAGCTCCCACTCCCTCAGAAGTAATAAGTAGCCTCCCTCCCTTAGGTACTGTCCTCAGGCACTTCTTACTGAATGTAAAGGGACTGCAGGACCCACAGCCACAAGTATAAAGAATAAAGCAATTATTTATTAATTAACACACCTAACACCTGGGAGTGGGTCTGCCATGGGGCTGGCTCAGTGTCAGTATGCTCACCCTTCCCCTATGACCCCTTAAGAGTCATTACTGGAGCAGCGTTCATCAGCCTGGTGAGGAAGGGTGAGCTCCTACTGCAGCCCTTGCTGCGGCAAGTCAGCGAGCAGCTGCAAGCCTCCCCGCCTGCTATTTCTTTTGGGGATAGGATTCAGCTCTGGTATTTGAGAGGAAGACCCCTGACCTCACCCATTTGTTCCTCTGCCCTACCCCTTGACTAGGACTCTGCAAGAAACTTGCACCGCTTTCAGGTCACCCACCACCTCAGCAGCTTCACTCAGTGCCTGCATCATAGCAAACTGAGACCTTGGATCAGAGCACAGAGCTGAATGCTGGGTGGTTGGAAGGTTACTGTAGTGATCCTAACCAGATGACTACTGTATGATCGAGGAGCTAGTGATCCACTTGGCAGTTAACCTGAGAAGATGCAGGCCTGAGCTGTACCATGCTGCATGTATAGCTTCACTTTCCAGCTTGTGTTGTGCTGTGCATATCCCTTGCTAACAAAATAAGCTTAGTCGGCTAACTGTAACAAAGGAGCCTGTAGGCAGCTCCCACTTGGCACTGGTGATTACAGCACCTGCATGTCTTTATAGTAAAGTGAAGCAGCAGGTTGCCATGTGAACATCCTTTTGTTTGATGACAGAAACGATGAACAGAATGATTTTCTTCTAAGAAAATGCTGTAAGAGCTCTAAAGACCAAGATTTTGGTGGCACCTCCCTACAGAAGGGATCTGCATGATACGCTGTGCCTTGACTGAAGGTCCTTCTGGTTCCGTGCAAATCAAGAGTTCCTCCCATCTGAAGGACACAGAACTATGCATACTAACCTCTTATTCCTTCTGGCGTTAAGTTCAATAAATGGAATTTTATTTGCTACCTGGTAGAGCATGAGTGCCTTTCTCTCTGGTATCAGTAGCCCAAAGTTTATTATCTCAGGATTTAGACCTGACTATTTAACAATAAGTTGTAAACCCTGAACTCTAGCTGAAAAAACGCAAATCTCGGAACCCGGGTGGTTGCCGGGGCTTTACAAGTTAGGGCTGAAGCTAGATTTTAAAACCTATGCCCTGAGCAGTAAATGTGTAAACTGTAAAACCTGACTGATAAATACTGAGTGCCACAAAATTAAATAAACCACAACACCTGAGTGAGAAACCCTCAACAAGAAATTCTGAACAAAAAAACTGCTCAAGAAAACCTCCAAACCCTCACTTTTGCACAAGAAAAAACAAAGCACATGCAAGCAGGAAAACAGTAAACAGAAGCCAAGGAACTTCTGCCCACAGTTTAAAATGCTTCCCCTTCATTTGTGAGTGCAGTAGAACTGTAAGACATGTCACAGACACCTTACAGTTACCGTTTATAAGCTTGGTTTTAGCTACCATTCAAATGTGACCATAGGCAAGAAGCAATACATAGGATTGTACTAAGCTGCACTTCCACTGAACCTACCTGTCACACTGTGAGCACTAATTCATGTGCAGTACCAACAAACGTTTGTGTTATCAAGGCTACCCAGAAGATGGCACACGGAGTGTCCAGAACAAGGGTAAAACACTACAGATGAGGAAATATTTATGATGTAAACTAGACATGTTTTTAGCCTATTAACCACATCATGAGCATGTCTAGTCCAAGCTACCTAACCGCTCAGGCACCCGGCTGTCTTCAGCCTTTGGCAGATAGTACTCCTCAGGGAAACTGCAGCACAGACAGACACTGCAATGTTAGAAGTGTTTGTCTTACTTGGCATGAAAAAACACCTAACATGGAAAGGGGGAACAAGCAGCCCTCTCACTTACCTGCCTTCTCATTCAACACAGACGAGAGAAGGAAAGCTAAGACCTCTCAAGACTCCCAGGCAACCATCCACCGCCATGCCCAAGACCACTGCCTACTCAGCATGCTGCCACCAGAAACACCCCTCATTCACCTCAGAGCAGGAAGCCAGCCCACACTCCAGCCCTCTGTCTCACACACCCCACCTACGCTTCTTCACTTAGCGCTGCCCTAGCCCTTCTCCCACAGAAACATCAGGCACACAAACCCCGTTATCTTTTGGTCTCCTCCAGACCGTTCAGAAAGCAGCTTCTAAAACTCCAAGCACAGGAGAGACTAAGCTAATGGGAAACAGACTGTAGACTGGACAATGAGAGAAGTAAGGTTTCGCTTCACTTCCATAGGCTGCCTAACATACACAAGTAGCTCAAGTCAAATAGACCCTCCTAGAAAGCCCTGTAGCTCAACAGCGTGCCCGCAGGCTGAGCTAAGTGCAAGCTACTGCTGCAGAGGTAGAAAAGCAGAATAATGAGGCTGATGCAAGGAAGATAACTGTTCGCATAAAGACAGCTCCAACAGGAAATCGGGCTCTGTGCTGGTACAACATTCATGAGTCAAAGTGCAATATGTGACAGCCCCGTCTGAGCACAGGCAGGCAAGAACAGCCTATGCAGAGGACCGCCTGCGGTAACTGAAGGATGTAAACCAGATAGAGGTTTGCCGAGTGTGTTTGTAGAAGAGGTGTTTTTATCTCACATTTTAAATAGACATAGGGGATAAATGAACACGCAATGTGTTTTTCATCAATGCACACTGATGCAGAGGAAAGACAGTAACAGCAACTCCAGACTACCCTACTATGGGCACCTGCCCTAAAACTGAAGTACTCGGAGACTCTGATCTCCGTCTTCCTGACACCTTCCCCACGAGCCTCTTCACTATTGACCATACCCTCCACATAGTATCTTGGCCCATTGGTGCTCCCCTGTGCACATCCACAGCCCCGTGCCCCAGCAACAAAAAACTCTGGAGAGCTGTTAAGTCTGAATGAGGCAGATCAACAGCACCTTCCATTCACTGCTGATCAACTCCACTGAACACCGACTAACTCTTGGTACCTCGAAGGCCTGACAAAACCATAAAGGAATGCCAGACTGTGGTGGGTTGACCCTGGCTGGGTGCCAGGTGCCCACCAAAACCATTCTATCACTCCCCCCCCTCAGCTGGACAGGGGAGAGAAAATATAACAAAGGGCTCCCAGGTCAAGATAAGGACAGGGAGAGATCACTTAACCAATTACTGTCACGGGCAAAACAGACTTGACTTGGGGACAATTAACTTAATTTATTGCCAATCAACCAGAGTAGGGTAACGAGATAAAACCACATCTCAAGACACCTTCCCTCCTCCCCTCCCTTCTCCCCAGGCACAGCTTCACTCCCGGATTCCCTACCTACCCCACCCCCGGCCACCCTGCAGGGGGACGGGGAATGGGGGTTACGATCAGTTCATCACACGTTTCTGCCACTTCATCCTCCTCAGGGGCAGGACTCATCACACTTTTCCCCTGCTCCAGCGTGGGTCCTTCCTACAGGCTGCAGTTCTTCACGAACTGCTCCCGCATGGGTCCCTTCCACAGCATGCAGTCCTTCAGGAGCAAACTGCTCCAGCGTGGGACCCCCATGGGGTCACAAGTCCTGCCAAAAAACCTGCTCCATGGGCTTCTCTCTCCACATATCCGCAGGTCCTGCCGGGAACCTGCTCCAGCAGGGGCTTCCCACGAGGTCACAGCCTCCTTCGGGCATCCACCTGCTCCAGCGTGGGGTCCTCCCTGGGCTGCAGGTGGATATCTGCTCCACTGCGGACCTGTGTGGGCTGCAGGGGGACAGCCTGCCTCACCATGGGTCTTCACTATGGGCTGCAGGGGATTCTCTGCTCCGGCGCCTGGAGCACCTCCTCTCCCTCCTTCTGCACTGACCTGGGTGTCTGCAGGGTTGTTTCTCATACATGTTATCACTCCTCCCTCTAGCTGCAGTTTCTGCCTGTCCACAACTTTTTTCCCTTCTTAAATGTTATCACAGAGGCGCTACCACTATCGCCGATTGGCTTGGCCTTGGCCAGTGGCGGGTCAGTCTTAGAGCCGGCTGGTATTGGCTCTGTCAAACCCAGGGGAAGCTTCTAGCAGCTTCTCATCAGAAGCGACCCCTGTAAACCCCCCACGCCCCGCTACCAAAACCTTGCCACACAAATCCAATACACGGACCTTCAGCTTGACAGAGGAACAGGAATCCAGAAGGGGGATGGGGAGAAGAGGATGGGGAGACAGACAGAGGCATGGAAAGAGGGATTTAGGGGGTCTTTGTGGAGTGTTTGGGGGTCAGTAGGAGCTTTGAGGAAGAGTTTCGGAGAGTCTGGGGGCTGCTGGCTGCGTTGGGGCAGCATCTGGGGGGTCTGGGGCAGGCTTTAGGGATATTTGGGATCTCTTAAGGTGCTTGCAGATCCATTGCAAGTAGCAAGGAAAACAACAGGACAGGCACAAGGCCTGTGCTAGCCATTATTAGTGTCCAGTGGTGCCGATGGCTGCAGTCTCTGTTGTGGCGTAACTTCATCAGCTAGAGCTTTCTGGGGGAGGCATACTAAAGCCCATCACCTCCATGGCTCCTGCAACACTGACAGCCACATGCAGCAACCAAGGTACTGGCACCCACATGCACACAGCACCCCAACCCAGGGCAGTCCCCCTTCCCCACCAACTCCAACGCCTTCTTCCCTGCCCCACTTCACCCTGCAAGGGATTTCAGACGCCCTCTCAAACTGTCCCTGCAAAGCACACAACCACTCAACCCTGCCCCAACATGACCACTGAGCCCTAAAAGCCCCGTAAGTGCAAAATTACCTGCTCCTCTTCTTCACAAGCACTGCGGCTGGAGTAAAGCAGCAGGCACTCTGGCTAGCCTTGAGGCCTGGGGCAAGTTTCTCACGCCTGTGGTAGCTAAGGGCCCTGGATGTGACAGTAGTGACCCCAAAACTGCAGAACGGTTGAGGTGGGAAGGGGCCTCTTGTAGGTCATCTGGTCCAAGCCCTCCCTGCTCAAGCAGGGCCACCTACAGCCAGCTGCCCAGCACTGCATTCAGATGACTTGAATAATGCCAAGGTGGGAGACTCCACAACCTCTCTGGGAAACCCGTGCCAGTGCTCTGTCACCTGCACAGTGAAAAGTGTTTCCCGATGCCCAGAGGGAACCTCCTGTGTTTCAGTTTGTGCCCACTGCCTCTTGTCCCATCAGTGGGCACCACTGAAAAGAGCCTGGCTCCATCTTCTTCACACCCTCCCTTCAGCTATTTATAAACATCACCAAGATATCCCACCCCCAAGCTGCCTTCTCTCCAGGCTGAACAGTCCCAGCTCTCTCAGGCTTTTCTCATGTGAGAGATGCTCCAGTCCCTTTATCACCTCGGTGGCCCTTCACGGGACTCTCTCCAGTACGTCCATGTCTCACTTCTACTGGGGAGCCCAAAAGACCTCCTGGGCTATAGACAACAGCCCAGATACCCTTCCCACTCAAAAATTCCAGATTCCCTGACACAGGGAAGAAGCCCCAGATAACCAGAGTAAGCAAACGGCACTGAGGAATGCACCAGAGATGCCAGCACAACCTCAGAGTCCCTGGAAAAGCCACCAAGACAAAAAAATACGGCTCCACAGGCCCCACAATAGCTCTGGGAACACTTAGGAAAATTCCAAGCAGTAACGGGTGTGGCCCTAGAGACCCCCGCCAAGGAGACACAGCATCGACGGGCCTACCTCCCAGCATCTAGAGTGCTAGGAACACCCATCTCCTACAGCAGATCACAGTAGTGGCACTGAGGAGCTTTGGTGCTCATCCTAAATGAGCTATAGCACAACAGTCTTCCATTAGCCCTAAAAGGATTATCTGGTATCGACCACACGTGTACTGTCCATCCTGAGACGTGCTGTATTAAAAAAATATAAAAACAACCAAAAACCCCATACACAAGTGTCTGTCTATGCTATCAAAGTTGTTTGAACTGATCACTTCCATACAGCAGTATAACCTTATGCAGATTTCCAAGGCACCTTAAATTTCTCAGTGATCTTCATTAACAACAACTTGGTAGTTCTGCGAAGAGAGGACAATGGTATGAATTGTGCTGCAGAAGCAAGTGTGTGCCTACTCTGTGTGGCAGCGTTAAAACGCATGATTGGGGCAGCATTAACAGCTATTTCCACAGTGATTCCGCTCAACGTTTCTTCATCCCTTGCGTTTTGCACTCCATGCCAACATCGCATTCAAGTATCTGATTGCAAACTCTGCCATTCCAGGGAAAGCACTAAGGAATCTATCAACAAATGAAGTGCCTGCTTAAGCCTTCTACAACAGAACTGCTGCAGTTGCCCCAGCTCTTGGAGAACTTTTACGTTAAAATTTAAAACATCAAGATAAGCCTAAAAAAATACACAACTGCACAATAACTTTAAAGCAAAAGAAGAAAGACAAGTGATTCTGGAAGGAAGTGAAGGAATTTAGTTTCTACTTTGTTACATTTATACAAATTAAGAACTGAGATTCTTAATTATTTAAAGCATGAAAACAGAAGTGAACTACTACGAATGGAGACATTTTTGACAATTCATCTTTTAATAGGAAGTACATAAATTATATTTTAAAAACAATGCTGAGAACAGCACGGCTCAGCTGTAAATTTGCAATCTGACAAGTATCTCACAGCATTTCTCATGCTTTTTTTTGTTTTTGCTGTGTAAGAAACTCAGAAAAAAACCTCCTTCCATTATGGAAAAACAGCAGACAGGAAGATAATTAAACTTATCAGCCAAGGATTTTCAAATTACCTATATGCTGCACAGTAGACAAATACTCAGACATCTACACCCCCCACCCCCAGATCTCTCAATAATGATGTCTCAGCGCTTTGGATTAAATGATGACCAACTGAATTGATTTTGTCGTCTTGGCAATACTAAATCCAATGACAGATCTCTCTGTTCTTTTTCTGAATCCACCAGCTGATAGCCAAGCATATTTATAGCACCTTTGCAAACTTCCTGTATTTTCTTAATTTTCTGGAAGGAAAGAACATTTCTCCAGGCCTGTGAAACACTAACTGCATCTCGAGATGTGATTCTGAAGGCTTCTTTTTTTTTTCCGGGTCCCTGTCCATGTGTGATATTATAGATCCAGCTTTTGAGCATGGGGGTCAAACTAAGATCTGCAAATTTATACATTTCTGAGATCTCTGATAATGGATCTCTGACCAGATCTTCAAAACGAATCATTAAATAGCGATCTTTAAGGAAATTAGGTGGTTTTAGAGTAGCCGTTTCATAAATCTGAACATGACTTCTACAAATCTCTTGCATTACTTTGTATTTGCTGTCTTCCACTTTAGTGCCATTGGTACTCAAAACAATTCCATTGTCACGGGCTAATGCTTTGACCGATTGTTCCCGTGACTTGACGACTGCCCTGGGGTCACGGACCAAGTGAATAATTTTGAGATTCAGGGATGGATCAGTGAGAAGGGGGTAGAGGACCTTCAAGTCAAAGAATCGAACCTCCTTGATGACAACATGACTGTAAGTTTTACAGGCTTCCTCCACCTTGCTGAATGGGTACCGTCCACAAAGAGTCTTGCATGCCATTTCACTGGTTATATCAGTACGTTGAAAGGAGTCACAAGCAGGAGCTGAACACAGAGCCCGACTCACTGCCCACTGGAAAAGATCGGACAAGTTTCTTTTCCAAGGCATATAAGCATCAAACACAGACATGTCACACAGAAAGACCGACCTGACTAGGTCCCGCACTGCCATATGCAACACCTTGGCACTGTTCTGGTACATCGTAACCCACACATGCCACGCGGGCTCCATCAGGTAGAAGACGCTGGGGTGCTGGCTGAAAAGTTGGCCAACAAAAGAAGATCCCGATCGCCAGGAGGAGAGAATGAGGATGTGGACTTGAGATGGTTTCTCCTCAGACTGAGGCATGAAGCTACTGTACCGGGCATACATGAAGAGTAAGAATCCAGTCTGAACTGTAACAAAAAGTATAACGATTGTGCTAGGAATCCGAATCCTCGCCATTCTCACCGAGGAAAAGAAATTTAAAAAGCTGAAAAAGAGAAGGAAAATGCTGGTGAACCATTGCTCCTGTAGCACAATAATGATAAAACTTACACAATACAGACTCTTGCATTAGTAAAACCTTTCTTCAAATATGCATGTATGTATATGGCACTACTTTGCTTCCTTAATCAGTGGCACTGGGATCTGATCATCTGCAGGTGACAGCTGTCAGAAACTGAAAGAAAGTAATGTGTGACAGCAAGATCACAGCAGAAATTAGTTTGGAGCAAATGCTTGATGCTGAAGGAAACCTTGGGTTGACACAGCCCAACTGTTNATACACAAAGCACTCAACCTGAATTCTGGTAAATACTGCTGAGGGAAAAAAAAAACCTTCTGAATCACTTCACTGTATTTCCATTTCAGTCTAACATTACAAGGGCTTCTATCCCTTTAAAGGAGTAGACGGAAACATCAGTAACTGTGGCTACTGAAATAAAAATCACCTTCTTATCTAATGTGAGCACTGTACCCTGCAGTGGCGACAGTAGGGCACTACGCCAATTGATGCTTGTGCACAAGCCTCTATTTTCCAAATTGCAGGAGATGGGTGAAAAATCACAACCTGAAGGAGCATCTGGCCACAGATGTTACAATGAAAAAGCAGCTGGCTTGTCTTTGGGCTGGAGCGCATATACCCCATGACAGAATCCCCTGAGTTTATATTTACGGGATTACCCATTTATGAGTTAGCATTAGTCTACATGTAACTCCTGGAAAATTTTAGGCATGTCAACCCCAAGGGACTTCTGTTTTACTTTGAAGTTAAAGTTCAAGCGACATGCACTCCTCACAACTTTCTACTAGAGGTTTTTCGCACCTACCCCTTTGTGTTCTCATTTTTGCAGATTCTACTTGTAAGCAGCCAGTGTATGTTAGGAGGCACAGTAGTAGGAAAATTAGAATCCTTGTGTATGAAGATCATCTCAAGAGTTTTACGCATAAGCATTTGCTATCTAGCTGCATTTAGACAATTTTTTTCTTGTTACAGTGAAAGGCACATATATCAATGCACTCTGGACTCTTGAAAGTAAACCATGCAGACTAGTGAATATAGATACATACTCACTTGACGTAATAAATGCATTAAGTTCTTAGTGCTAGCCTAATGAAACATGAAAAAGTCTATTAATTAGTACCAAAAGCTGAAACAAATGGTCATACGAAAGGTAGTAGAAATGGGCAGTTTCGGCTCCTTCCAGTAGAAATGGGCACTTTCAGCTCCTTCCACTGCCTAAATGCCTCTTCGTGATATAAAAAGAGACTATGCAGTTTTACCAGGCAGTGTAAAAATACAGTGAGCAGCAGTATTGATCCCAGAAAGCTTGTTTTCTAAACAGAGGACTTTTCAGACCCAGAATGGTAGAAAAGAATGGAGGAGGAAAGAAATAAATTGTGCAGTGGATGATCTTTTAGCTTTTGCTTTCAGGGACTTTTATTTGTTTGTCACATAAGACAAGTAATGTTGGAATCAAGTAATCAGATTATTGAAGGTCAGCCCTGAAAGGAGCACAATTGCAGAGGAAACTTCCTTTCGGTACAGAATTCAACCTGAAGAGACCTAGTAAATTAACAAAAATTAACTTTATAGCTTTAAAAAAGAAAAAAGACCCTCCTATTACGCTGCTCTTTTTTTTTTTTTCCTGGGATACTAAAAAGACCGTAGAAAGACAGAAAGAGTGCCTCACATTAGAGCTATAAAGAAATATGGGCTCTCTTTGAGCTTGGGACAAAAGGCTGGGATGAAAGATTCCCTCAGAACAAACAGGTCTGCATCTGTTGCAAGAAGACTAAAAAGTCTAGCTGGAATAAAGCAAAACAACTGAGAGAAGAATTACAAGTACCTGCTCCCCTAAAAGGACTTCTGAGCAACTGAATCTTAGCTGTCTTTGTCGAAGTTTTCCCCGGCCATTTTGTGTCCGAGAAAATTTCCAGCACACTTTCATTTAAAACAGTTTATGCAGCACTTTTAACACCAAAGTCTTTATAGATTACACAGATATTACTTCAACTTCCACAAAATGCAAAAAAACATTCAATTAATTTCCCAGATTGTTCTCTTCCACTGAAAAATGAATAGCTAACGCTATACTACGTGCTCAACCTTTTGCTAGCCAAAAATTATTTTGTCCTGTATGCGTCATACACTAAATGCTGACTTTCAGAGCAATCATATGAGCTGAATATAAGCATCATTTATGTACTTATAAATCACCAGAACACCTCAGTACTGACTATGAAAAGAATGATAATTGTAGATGTCATCATGCATTTTACAGAATTAATAGGAAAATGTTTGTGCATGGCATGATAAAGAGAGCAAAGATCACCTGAAGGTCTACTATACCTTGTAGAGAAGTTTACTCACTACATACTTCACCCGTAAGACGTTGCACCAGTGCAACCACCACCAGAATGGCTTCTATGAGCTAATATTAGAAACATCGTTCGCTCTCAAAAAAGTGAAATGCAGGAATGTGACAAAGCTGGTCCAAGAAAAACGCACAGTATTACTAGTAATCTGTGCTACAAATCATCCAGCCCACAAAACGTCACTTTCCAATGTTCTTCCACAGCTAGAAACGACACATCTTCACAAGGCAAAACCTTACTGTATCGCCAACAATATGCAGAGTGGTCTTTAAATGGGGAAAGAAAAAGTTAGTTTGTAGAGTGCCTTCTATAACCACTGGTACTTCAAAAAGAGTTAAAAGTCCTTCCAATAGCTAATCATTGCTAAATAGTTCAAAGAATTAATAAGCCTGCTTAACTGTTTTAATACAACAGTGAAACTGCAACAGAAATAATAAAAGTACAGTAAATGTACTGTAATCAGACATTTTGAATTCTGACATTAGCATTTCACCTGATTGTTTTAATTTAGCTTTTGAAAACATACTTCCTTTCACAATCTAGTGGAAAATGAGATTGGAAGAGTTGCTTCCAGGTAATCAGCAGGCTCAAATACTTTACAATACAATGAAACATACCATAGATTTCATGGTACAACCATAAAAATTACTTCAAAAAAAAAGGTACTGGTCTTTTTTTTTTCTTCCTTATATCGTCTGGAGTTGGATAAAGTTGTCCAGCCTGAACAAATGGCAGTGTCGAGGCATAGCCCTACAAAACCTATTTCTCCCTGCAATGCAGCTGAAGATCACAAAGTGTTTTCAGCTACTAGAATCACTGGTGTTCAAGAAATGAGGTCTGCTCGGTTGCAATTTTTGCTAGGAATTTTTAAGGATGGCAAAAGTGGGGTGACAAAGAGGCACTGGCAGTGACTGAATGCTGTTCACTTATTTGAGTCTTTGCCTGCATAGGTACAACAGTGTCCTGAAATACAAACACTCTGAGGACGAAGGGGCTGAGGTGTGCCTTGTGTGCCCCACTGAAGCAACCACTGCAACTAAGAAATAACGACAAATTCTTTGGTCCAGTATGTCACTTTCACCTAGAAACAGAGGCCGGACCCAGTAGAAAAATGGGAAGGGGGGATTTCCCGGAATGACGGGAAATGTCCTCTGAAGCACCTGATTTCACCACCAGCAAAGGAAACC
>VYZV01042716.1:33339-45835 GCA_013401275.1 Pandion haliaetus
AAAGTCAGTCTCAGTCTAACAAAAAAACTGCATGTTAAATATTCAAAAGCAAATGCCATAAATTATTCTGAAAAAACATTAACCTGTCAGCTTACAAAGAAATTATGACATTACAGACTAGTTGCTATTACTTGTTTTAAAAATTACCTATTTTCTTCTATAAACACAAAATGCAAAATTACTATAGAAAGGTTTTTCACATTGCTTTTATATAAGTTTCATTGTTGTCTGCTACATACAGAATAATGTATAGCAGAAGCAGCTACTACAACTGCTTTCTATACGAGATACTTGAACAGTATTTGAGGAAACAGCATGTCATGATGTAACATAGCTTAGGTATAATATTATTCTTATTAATCCTTACCTGTGTAATAGTAACAGTCCCTCCAGGTAACCTGTCCAGACTCAGTTAGGAATATTTTTATTTACTTTGTGATACACAACAGGGACCTGTGAGAACCATCTTTTTCTGCTTCTAGGAATGCCTATATGTCATCTTCTTAACAGTGCTATAGAACTGCTAGGAACAGGAAAGAGGAAAGGGCACATTGTTTCATCTCAGATGTTCATGATGAGATGTCCCATCTCTGCTGGAAAAATAGGGCCTTGAACCTTCAACATGAATGCAAAAATGATAACTTGTTAGCAGATAAACAAAAATCTAATCTGTTAATGGCTCTGCTCCTCTTGTAGGCTGAGCTTATTACATAGACCACTAACTCTTGACATCCTTCTCCTCCAGAAATTTTATCTGCTACTCACCAATTCCCTTCCATTTCAAGTACTGCCTGCAACTCTTCCCAGCCCCCCTCTTGGTAAAAAGCCGTGATCGTTTTCCCTATCACTCACATTCAGTCTGCATCTTTCAGTGCACTCGCCTTTCCTCAGTCTTAGGGAAGCCAGAGAAAGGTGAGCTGAGGAGGCATCACTTGTGCAACTGACTGACATCAGCTGCCCATTTAATCTGTAGCTAGATGGTTGGAGCAGTTGTACTAGCCAAGTAATTGCTTGGGTTTCTTTTTGTTTTCAAAATACAGACGTTGCCCTAAACACCACAACTGCTTAGACTGTGAAGGCCCACACGCCTGTTCAGTTTAAGAAAATTTTCATTTGATCAAACATTCAAAACCTTATCCACTGAAAAAGCACTAGTTTAGAACTATTTTAAGTCCTCACTTTTTAACAATATAGAAAACACAGCTTTTACTCCCCAAAACAACCTGGACCTCAAAGAAACAGTCCAAAAAGCACAAGTTTGATACCAGCTCAACATTCATGACTACACCAGGTGAAGAGAGAAATGAGGTTGCTCACACAGGAAGCAAGACGTTAGTGCAGCTGTGTTCAAGGAAGGTGCTGTCAGGCTGCTGATCCTGGTATTAGTCGTGGCATCAGTAACGGGTGATTCAGAACCTGAAATACATTTAGTGACTAATTTCCAATAAAATAAGGAAACATTCTGACAAATGCATCTGTGAAGAATTAACAAAAACCTAGATGCTGCAGAAAGCCCAGGATTATTTTGCTAACTTGGGAGTCAACTGATTTTCATACATCCTCATTTTTTGAATTTTAATTTACACACAGAAGTTTTAGCTTTTATTAATAATCTTTGTTTATGTGAGGTTCTAACTGTTACTATTTGCAGCTGTCATGATCGAAGCAAGTAATTTCTTTTTTTTTTTTCCCCCCTTCAAGCTTAACTATGGGACAACTTTACGAG
Source organism: Pandion haliaetus (assembly GCA_013401275.1). Classification (NCBI taxonomy): domain Eukaryota; kingdom Metazoa; phylum Chordata; class Aves; order Accipitriformes; family Pandionidae; genus Pandion; species Pandion haliaetus. Next base: position 35,066 of record VYZV01042716.1, read on the forward strand.
AAGGAAAAGGATGAGGATGGATTCTTGTATGTTGCCTACAGTGGAGAGAACACATTTGGTTTCTGAATGGTGGGTCTTGGCTAGTATACCATCCTGCTGTGTATCTTGTAAATAGCTAATCATTTTCTGTTCTGACAGCCACAGAAGTTCCTTCTATATACATGCATTTGTAACTGGATTTATTTCTTAATATATTGATAGGTCTTGTTATATTAGACTCTTAAATTATAAAAAAAAAGTTTTGTTGTTTTTGTGCATTTTTTTTCTCATGGCTATGAATTCCCAGAGCCTCACTCCTTTGGGGGATACATTTGATGACACTGATTAAATAATAAAGCAAAGTAGTTGGGCTACTAAAACATGAAAAGAAGAATACACATTTATTCTGTTTTGAGGTGTTAGTTTAAGAAAAATAAAAACATTAAATTAGTATTGGGAACACTGGATTTGCTGGTTTGTCCTAAGCAGGAACAAGACGCTGATCACGTTGAATTGAGCTAATATGTTCCTCTTTCTCAATTAACAAACAAGTACAATAAAAATTCCTGTCACAAACAGGCAGTGCTGTCATTTCTTTACCTTAATTTTGGCCAGAAAGTTATACCTCACATTTACTAGAAGACACTGTACAGCTTCTCAACCTTTACTGTGTGGATGATGATACAAGGAAGAAATGAGGAGCTATCTGTAGGTTCCAAAACCAATAGCTTCAGAGCTACTAGATCTCACCAGGAGAAGAGCTATGCCTGCCCACAGGCTATCAGTGGAGGAATAAATAGCATGGGCTTTGGAAAGCAGGATCTAGGCAACAAAAGCATAGCATGTAAGGAAAAGGCACCCAAGAGAAGGAATGATACAAATAGGAGACCAGAGAGCTGGAGAACTAGAAGGTATAATTTGTACATGAGAGTTATTGCAGAGAGAGAAATAACTGGTAAGGAGTTCAGATTAAAACAGTTGGGGAAAAAAAAAAAACCAACCAAAAAAATCAGTAGTTGTGTTACAGGTAGTTACATAAATATACTTGTCCTTTCCAAGTAAAAACTCTGTAGATATTGTAAGGACATTACAGAACCAAGTACATGAAAGAACAGCTTTACTATACAGCTGAGTGGTGCGGTTGACACACCTGATGGGATGCCATTCAGAGGGACCTAGACAAGCTCGAAGAGGGCGCATGTGAACCTCATGAGGTTCAACAAGGGCAAGTGCAAGGTCCTGCCCCTCGGTCGGGGCAACTGCCAGCATCAGTACAGGCTGGGTGCTGAAGGGGTCGAGAGCAGCCCTGTGGAGAAGGACTTGGGGGTACCAGTGGATGACATGAGCTGGCAATGTGCGCTCCCGGCCCAGAAAGCCAATCATACCCTGCGCTGCATCAAAAGAAGCGTGGCCAACAGGTGGAGGGAGGTGATTCTCCCACTCCACTCCACTCTTGGGGAAGGGGGCAGAAAAAACACCTTACTGACCTAATTGCACTGTACCGGAGTTCATGCTTTGATATAAAGGGTAAGAGTGGATTGGAATAGTAGTATTGCTTTGAACTTTCTAAGCCAGCAAGGAAACGCTAATTACAGTTTAGATTCCTAATAAAAGTTTTACTTCATTTTCACACTACATGTTGCAGAAGAGTTAAAAAAGATAGTTTAGTCACAGTGGAAATTGTATCACTTAAAAGTCATACTAACTCAAACTCCCATGAAGTCGCCTTATGCCTAGAATTATGTTTAGCTCTACAGTTACTCACACGTACTGGCAGAAGGACTCCAAAATGAGAAGGTAGGAGCCTGTGAAATATTGACGCTGGTCTATTATTGAGGCTTGTCACAGTAACAGTGCTGCACGTGCTTACTGCATCTGAAAATGTGCTGTTGATTTCAGTAAGCCTTTCATTATTCAGTATAGCACTGCTTTAGTAAACATTCCGTCACTGCTTCCATCGTGAATTTCTTCTACCCCGCCCTCTTTTCACATATTTAGTATTAATGTTTACTCTTAACAGAATTTTTGATTCAGAATGAAGAGAAGTGGTTTCATCTGTGATTTTTTAATTACCTTTTATTACTGGAAAAGGTTACGGTTTTTTAAGCTGAAACTTCACACTTTGTCTAGGGTTATCAAGTAATATTTTTTGCTAGCTGTTAACAAGAGAGTAAGAAATGCAACTTAGAGCTGCTAGATAAAGCTAATTACATGCTAGCACACAGATGTATCTAAACAAAACAAGGGAGTATGGAGTTTTATTCCCAACGTTATGATTGAGGTGACTTTTGGAATACCCTTCGTAAGCCACAAAACTACTCTCTTTAACGCCTCTGTAGTTATTAGTTTAGATTTAGAAGCCCATGTACACAAGTAACTCCAGAGACTGCAAGAATAAATGTCCTACAGCAGTTTACTTTACTTTTCATCTGCAGATGCACTTAAAATGGCAATAAAACATCAAGACATTTCCTTTTGAAATGCACGGATGAAATTGCATCCCTTTAGATAGCACAGTCACTCTTGTAAAATTATTACAAACATTTGGGTCCCCTATGATCTTTACTTTCGGTTAACCCTTCAGGACTGGGAAGGCATTTCAATTTATACACTGAACAGAAAACAAAGAAATACCTCACTATTCCTACAGCAATGCTTCTACATCACCTAGCTTTAAGCTAACTTGAAATGTCATCTCTGATATAACCAAGCCAGTACTAAATGAATTTAGATGGTCTTTCTTCATTATCTTTCTTCCACCTATAAACCACTGTTGCAACCCTATTATAATGACATTGTCAGATTCTTGGGACGGTTATGCTTTGAAAGAACTGCTAAGTCCCTCAACTACATTTGGCTCCCAATTATACTCCAACACCTTTCCTTCCTCCTTACCAACAGTAGCTTCCCAGAAGTAACTCGCGCTCCATTTCCATACTCACGCCTCAAGCGTTTTCTCCAGGTGGTGTTTCATAACCAGCTAATAGTTTGTAGCAAGTGAAAGGAAGCCTGGCTCTACCTCCTTCTGCCCTCAGCAGCACAGCCCTAGCTCTTCCTTTCCGCTAATGCTTACAGGGTTTATTGCAAAGTTGATTTAACTGCCAGTGAAAAGCTACACCTTGTTCTGGGCTCATGGTTTGTTTTTCTACAAAGACAGTAATTTGAATAGTCTTTCATTTACTCTGAACATACTGAGATCAGCAAGCGCTCCAGCCTGTGTAAGGTGAGCAGTGGAAACACACTGTGAAGATCAAAACCTTGCTTTTTCAAAGGCAGTGGGATGCTAGCATGTTGTCTCATGGAACTGCGGCCTCCAGCTCAAACAGATTGTTTACTTCTACACTTGGACAAAACCACTTGTTTCTATGCTCTGGTTTTGACTTCCTTAAAGATAAGCAGGCGGTCTGCTCTGCCTTCTTACTGTGATTGAAAACAGAATGATTTCTCCAATAGTGAAACTGTTAAAGACATACCACTCAAAATACAGATTACAGTTTCTTTGTTCTGGCAAACAGGGACCATTGGCCCCCATACTAGTTTGAGAAAGTCAAGGACCTATCTGGGTAATACAAATATGCTCTGCAGAGCATTTTACACATGCCTTGGGAACCTCGGTGCCCTCATATGCTCTGCTGGTCCCATTACCAATTGTTTGGCTGTCCTCGTTAACCATGCAGTGTGGGCACTTCCTTCCCCCTACTTCACCTCCCCACAATTCTGCTCTGCTGTGGCAGAGTCTATGCACATTCTACTGTTCTCCCTACACCTTGCCTATCTCTGTTTATCAGTGTCAGCTATTCCAGTGCAAAGGAGTGACAGAAGCTTGGAACTTGTCAACTGCTACCTTCCAGGAGCAGTTCTTCCAAAGATCTGCTGACGATGATGAAAGTTCAGTTTGCGACCTCTTCCAAAAGCAGAGATTGTGTTGTCTCTTCTCTCTGCATTTTTCCCCTTCTGATTTTTAGGGTGGTTTCTCAGTACTACCGGCAGCATTTCCTGACATTTTGGAATTAAACAGACACAGCATTTAAAGACCTACTTTCAATCCCAGACATGCCAGAGGGGGAAGGAGCTAAAACAAAGCAGCATTTAAAAAGCTGAGGGGCTAAGCCTGCAGCAGCTTATACTCCCTCTCTTTGTGTGTGTATTCATTGACTCACTCTAGGCTTAAGTATGTCCTCAACTCCATCCAAAAAGTGAGGTTAATACCAGCGTTCAGCACCTCTAGAACTACTTGTAAACCTGGTAAGTAGCAGAAAGCAGCAGTCTACAGTTCACAAGTATTTTACAAACGCACGGGAAAATCTTACCAGGAACAATCTCTCCTAACAGCTAGGCTAAAATTTTTAGGAAAGAGTTAAAAGAATTTACATCATATAACTGTTCATCTGAAAACTAGTCTTGATGCCAAGACTACAGAACAACTAGCCTTATGTAACCCATTTTAATATTGCAGCTGGATAGGAAATGGGAACATTCCAGTCTGGTCAGCAGGGTCACTACAGGCTTTGTTGATTAACGAAGGGAAACTAGGTACCTTAAGGTATAGTTTATGCAAGATTTCAGGGAAGGACAAAGGTAAATTTCAGGAGCCTGGAAATTTACTGGTTATCTCTTTAGGTACACTACAGGACTCTGCCCTTGGAATGCTATTTGCTCAATTACAATAACTGCTACCATTTCTCTTCAGCAGTTCACCCTGTAGCCCATCTGCAATGGCATCTGGCCATTTTTCATCTTCTGATCACTAATGCAAGTCACCGTGGGCATTTTTCATCCTCTGATCATTAATGCAAGTCACCGTTCTCCATAATCCCCTGCCCTCTACAAACACATACAGTGGCTCCCCCCCTCACCAATACAACTGTTCTTTCTGCATGTTACTGCTGGATTTGAGAGGACAGGCTTATACACACGGAATTCAAGTTCTTTGTTATTTATTCAACGAGTAAGAGAGAACTATTCTTATTTGAGAAGTCAACCCAAGTGTGAAGTAAAAGGATTTGCTGTAATCAAGTCCCAGACTGTAATGTGATATGTACTGTTCGGTCCCATATGTAGCTCAGTAGGCTGACTGCAAAGGCTGTTTGGAGAACCGTGGTGCCCATTTTTCAAATCCAGAACTATCGTAAGATACCAAAGAACAGAAATGTAAAATCATTAAAGAATTCTTAAGTTCTAAATTATCCACTTCTTTCATCCTGCCATTGCCTTGTCCAGACATTTTATGAATTGTAGTTTACAACAGAAAAAGTACAAAAGGGGAGTGTGTTCAGCAGCAGTTCCATAGTCCTGCTCACAGAAGGCAACAATTGGGACAGAAAGTTTAAGGAGAATTACCTGCTGTTTCCCCGCAGCTCACAACATTGACTGCTTTGCCATGCAGATGTTACTTGGTAATAAAACACAACGGCAAAGACTGTCAGAGACTACTTCCAGAATCTCCACCTTGCCAGGCTGTTAATGAACACTTGCCAGGAAACAGTGACATAAATGGCTAAGGCATCCCTGCTTTTAATTAACTATGTATCACAGGGGGACGAGGATGGACAGTGCTTGAAACACTAGAAAGTAGGTACATTTGCTTGGAATTAGACAGGATTGACAGGTTTGAACCAGGTAATTCAGGAGGTTTCTTTCCTGCCCACAGAAGCAAAGCAGTTGAAAGGGTATCTGGCAAAGTCCTGAAATTGAGATGCACGGGATATCGTTAAGTGGTATTATTTGACACAGCCTTCTCCCCAGCACTCTTTTGCTTCTGCTTTGGGTACATTTAGTAAATAGAAACTTGTATGAAGGAAATATGCCAGAAAAAAAGACTCTTTAACAGAACTAGTATTTCCAGTTAGAAGCAATGGGGCTGGGGGACACGGAAAATTCTTCCGGGCACCAGACAAGGAGAGCCAAGAGTTATAAAAATATTACTTACTATACACTAGGGTTGTCCCAGCAACACAAAAACAACCATAACATTATGAAGAGTGAAAGAAAAAAGAAGCACTAAAATTTTGCAATGACAGCCTTTCTTCCATAGCGCTGCTTCAATTTCAGTTGACATTACTTCCATTGCAATGGACTACGGCTGATAGATCATATCCTCAGATAACAGAGGACAGCACATCACTGCTTCCTTTCTTTTGGAGGCATATTGTTTCATGCAGCTCAGAACTTTAAGTCTGTAATGATCCTTTTCTATATTTCAATAAAAAGGGGGCTTCAACTCAACCAAAATAACAACTTCTCTAAATTGCTTTCCTTTTCACCATTGTCTCCTTACAGCACATGAACTAGAGGACATCTTTTCCTGACCCTTGAACTGCAGAGGTATCTGCTGTGCACCAGGGCTTATTGCTGGATTTACATAGCCACATGTATTCTCATGTGAAGTGCAGGTATTCCGTGGCATTCTTGACCCAACCCAGCAGGGCTTGGCTACGCAGCTCTTTCCAGGCTTCTTGATAATTTAATGCAGCTTCCTTGTAGTCCAAGTAGGTTTCTAGAGTCTTCATCCTGACAGAAAATGCACAACAATTAAAACATTTCTATTATGCTACTGGATGGAACGTCACAAAATTAAAAAAGCAATCAAACATCTAAGAACATGATGATGCCCTATGAGCTGTTTCATGCTACTGAGTGAAATTCTCTTGTGCTTCTAGGGAGACTTGGAGGGGCCTAGGCCCTGAAGCTAGTGTATCTAGGCATTGTCAGCAGTCTTACAAAAGGAAGCAAAACTCCTCCTCTACCATGTTTCATACACACCATCCAGCAATACAAGTGTCAGTGTTTGACTGTTTGACAACAGATTACAGAAAACTTCCCTGATAGCAAAAAATGTTGACGCAAAGTAGAAAAGGTGGCTGGAGATAGGCACTTTGATTTGGGTGGAAGTAGCCTTGTTTTGCTAGAAGAATGGATACGATTGCTGGCTGGAAGGGAAGGGGACAAAGACGAACAGGACAGGTTTTCTTTTCCAACACAAAATAATGGGGAAGTGCAAGACAAAGGAGAAAATGTTGTTTAATCTTCTCCCCGAAGCAAAAGAGACTCAGCATTTTTGGTGTTCTGTTCCCCTTCCTCACGTAGCAGCTGCTCCCCACAATCTCAGCAGAACCATTGGTCACTCTGCTGAGTGCATTATAACATTGATTTTCAAAATAGGGAAATTCAGGTCTAGAGTATCTGAACATAAGTGCCTCCAAGACAATTTCATCAATGCTTTTTCCCTTCCTTGCATTCATTTCCCAGTGTCTTTTGTCTCCCTTTGCCAAACAGTCTGTCTAGCACATGTGGCACGTAATGTTTATACATTCGACCCAATATGAAGGGAAGATCATAGGCAACACAACCTTAATCAAGAAAGAGGAAGAGCCAAACTACTACAGGAACTCTAATCTAAAACCTCTGAGAACCACTGCACTAACTTCCAGAACAGGCTTTCATGCTCAAAGGCAATGTAGATCACCACCACCACCTACCCCCAAAGAACCCCAACAAACCCAAAAAAACTAACAGCAGACCACCAGAAGCTGTATTTCACGCATTCAGCATTCTGCTATAAATGTAGTTCTAGAACACTGTGACATGCATAGCAAGCCATGAGATGATATCTATCCCGCAGAACTTAGGTTCAGAAAGCGCAAGAGTGGAGAACCTGTCTATGCCATTGCTGAACGTGGGAGATGTATACTCTCTTACAAGCCTGCCTGCAATCTTGTCACAGCTAATCCATTTTGCCTTCTTTACCTCTTTTGCATTAATCAAACTCCATGAAACTAACCTCCGAGCTGCTCTGGAAAGTTCCATGGAAGGGCCCATTCTAACTCTCCTTCACCGGGCCTGTGCAACAGTCACAGAACCCCATTATCCGTGGTGAATCATGGTTTAGGAGCATCACAACAGGCAGAGGACCAGCAACTACCTGCATAAGCAGCATTCAGGAAACAACACAGGTCCAAGAAGGGCCAAGGTCAACCCACCACAAACAGGGTCCAAACCCTTAGTGTAGGCAAGCTGTTCCTCTCCCAGGTACTCCAGCATGTACCTCAGACATGGTACAAACCACCTGCACCTTCTCCTCCACCTCTCTGGGGAGCAATATGCGTGCTTACACTCAAGGATAATGACTGAATCATTCTTTAGGAAGAAATTCTCTTATGCTAGGACGCTTCTCACACTTAAAAGTACGTCTGACATATTTGTTTAAGACTTTGACCCAGCCCTTCTTCACTATAAATGCATCTAATGACTTATATTTGTCCTTTATCATAGAATAGCTAATTATCAGATGCTGTTTACATCTTCAAATCACAGCTACTTGTACTTATGAGGGCACATTTAGGATGGTCAAAGGTCGAAAAAAAAAATTACACAACACAGATTTTTCAACTGACCCAATCTTGCTAAAGGTGAAACAGCTGTTCTCCTTGCATTTGCTGTAGATACACATATATAGATATAGATCCAGGTAAAGATAGATTGATATATTCCACCTGCCACTAAGCCAAGAGAAAGACTCCAATGCCTAGCTGTTCTTCATTTCTCCCTTGCTAAATCTTGCTCTTTTTCCTGCTTCTGCTGGCAAATCAATGGCTCTTCAACTCATATCCAGCAGTCTGATTCAATTTAACTAAAATACATATGGGATTTTGCTAACCTAGATTATTCCAACAGACCTTTGCTTGGAAACTGTTACAGTAGACAGTAACGGAAAACATAGCTAGCACAAAAGCAGGATAGACAGTAAGGAGCAGCTCAGTATTTTCACCCCACTGTAGCAGCTATAAGAGCACATGTGACTGCAGCCTCTTGGGGTCTCATTCTCCAAGCAGACAATATCACTACAGGATTTAACAGTGGATGCAAAGGAAAGCTGCATTTTAAACAGCTTCCTCAAAGAGCTGCCAAGATCAAACAGATTTATTTAATTCATACTCAAGTTTGCATTAAGCTTCTGAGAAATTTTCAACATATATACAGGAAAAATGCCTTCAAATTTGAAGTACGTTACATCTGCCTAAAATCCTCACATGATTTGACTGTATCTCAGCTTTGGTTGGGCCATTAAGCCTCTGAGCATTAGTAATTGAAAACCTGTGACTTTTTTGGCAGAATTGAACACTAGTTTGCTGCCCCAGGCAAAGTCCAGTACAATCATACGATCTCCAGCCTATCCAGGTCTGCCTGACTACATTCCTTTTGTGCTTCCCTTTACTACTTCAATCTTGCCCCTACATTACTGTGTAAGAAAGAGACAGAGTGATTCCGATGGCTGTGTGCCAGACACATGAGAGGTGATGCACAGATTTCACAAATCACCATTACACTTGAAAACGTTCATGTGCTCAGCCACATGCAAAGCTGAGCAGAAATGGGCTCACGTGCAAGGCAGCCTACAAAGAAAAGCAATAAGCTGCTGCAATACTTCTGTCTCGGCAACAAACCCTACCTTTAACCCCATATTCGGTTTCAAACATTTACATTCAACCCATAATGTACTTTTGAGATTACAGTCATACTGCACAATAAAAATGTTGACATAAGCACAAGGCATCAACCAAAACATTCCTCTTAAACAAAAATTAATGAATCGCATCTAAGAGAGTAAAAGCTCATAGATCTTCAATATATAAAAATCTGTTGTGAATCCATAATGATAGAGGGCCAGGAAACCATACNNATTAGTATCTTCTTCGGTGCTTCGGATAAAATGCAGTCATTGCAGGCAAACTTTGTAATTGACACCAATTGTTAAGAAGATATAGAACAAAGTCACAGAGTGAGCTAACTCAATGAGTTCCACTCAAATAGAACAAGTTTTAACAGTAATGTAACATTTTACAGCATCTGGAAGACTGTTACTGCATTGCTCTGCCTAGCTTGGGAGACCAGATTTTCAAAACATTATTGAAAAATTGGAAAATGAGCTTTGTGGCTTTTTCCAATGTCATCTGAGATGTGGAAAAAATGAATCACACAGAGGAAAAGATGTAGAAGCTCAATAGAGTAATTATACAAAAAAAAAAAAATCAAGTCTTGACATAATTATGATGGGTAAGTATTTTCATGGGGCAAAAAATACTACATAGTAAAAGGCTCTTCAATCTGGCAAAGACCTAACAAACACCTCTGATGTGCAGTATAGAAAAGATTTTCTTAGATCAGAGGACCTAACTGTCCCACAGGCCTCTATGGAGTAGTAGGACCATCACAGGAATTATTTAATGCACAAACTTTAAAAAGAAAATTCAAAAGGGACTAGAAAATTGCAACAAAATTCTTGCCAAACGTGGTGGTCGTGGGTTTTTTTAATTGGAGAACAGCAGTAACAGTGAAACTGCACCCCTCCCATGACAGCTACTTTCGCTAGGCTGATACTTCCTTACGATGGTCCTCACTCACACCAGCAGCAACTATTTAGCGGTCACCTGGCAGAATCCTTTTGTTTTTCACAAATGAACACTGGGATAAAATCTTAAACATGAAGCCCAAGTGAAGGTTCTATACTTCAGTCTAGGTATTTAAATCTTAAAGCTATCTGAAAGTCCTTGCACTCCTCTGCACAACAGCCNCTGAAAGTCCTTGCACGCCTCTGCACAACAGCCCACCCCCTCCAGTTAGGTGTCACTGGAACTGAAATCGTCCATACTGCAGACTGAATGGGAAGAAGGAAGAAAACACAATCTTAAATTGTAGTCAAGAGCCATCACAATTAAGAGAAAAGAGGATCAGTCATCCATTTAACAAGCCCAGCAAGAAACTTGGGGCAGGTTTAGGTTACAAAGTCTCCCT
>VYZV01042718.1:14381-25503 GCA_013401275.1 Pandion haliaetus
GGGCTGCAGGGCCATCAGCCTCCTCAGACGCCCCTCCTCCCCCTCCATCTTCACTGACCTCGGTATCTGCAGAGGGGTTCCTCTCACATTCCAACCCCACTACTCCCTGCAGGTTCCCCTTCTTAAATCTGTTCTCCCAGAGGCGCTACCACCATCACTGATGGGCTCGGCCTGGGCCAGAGGTGGGTCCAACTTGGAGCCTAGGGAGCTTCCAGTAGCTTCTCACAGGCCCCTTTCCCTGCTACCAAAAAAAACCCCGTGCCACACAAACAATCCACAGGGTGGATTTGACTTTTCGGCTAGTGAAATCTCAACCTAATCCAAGTAAAGGTTTCTGAAGTTCTGTGGAAATGTGGTACTTGAATACACCTCTTTAATATGAGACTTTGTTAATACCCAGTTGTGTAGAATGTGTGTTCACCCTGCTTGGAGCAGGGGGATTAGGCCAGAAGACCCACAGTGGCTCCTTTGAACCTAAATATTTGCATGATCCTGTGTACCTGTGTGCTGCCTGTGCATACCTCACTGTTGCTGAATTAATAATTAATTAAAAATAGATGGCCATATTCTTCACCTTCAATTTGGCTACCCTTTCTGGGAATGTAAGTATGGGCACAGAGGCGAACGTTGACCTAATGTTGTTTACAGGCACTGAAGTAATTTATTCTGCCCGTAAGTCACATGTTGGTTCATGTGCAAAGGGGTTAATAAAGCAATTTGCTTTGGCCTAATTCTATCCAGAAAAGTCTGTCTTTCTGTGTCTTGATATGGTGCCATATGTAGGTACTTCAGGAGATCCCTAGTCTGCTCTCCTGCTCACAGCAGGGGCAGCTCTGAGATCAGACCAGGTTGCTTTGGGCTTTATCCAGTTAGGGCTTGAAAGTCTCCAGGGTGGAAGCTGCACAACCTCCCTGGACAGCCTCTTCTGCTGTCTGCCTGGCTTTATGGGCAAAAAGCTGCTCCTTTATATCCCCTGTGAACCTCTCCTGTTTCAGCTTTAACCTGTTGCTTTTTGTCCTCCCTCCACATACCACTGTGAAGAGCCTGGCTCTGTCCTCTCCCTCTGACAAATTCTATTACCTAGGTGAAAACAACAAGGTGTTTTAGGTGCTGCTTCAGAAGAATTTTGTAAATTTTAAAGTTTAATGAAGCTTATTTTTCTACCTTAATGCCTCCTATCCTATTCACTTAATAGAGCTTCTTAGCTGGCATCATGCTATGTCTTTAGTGCCTTCAGAGAGTATTTCTGATTGCTTTCTTTTTTAAGGGTTGGAAGAATTTTAATGGGAACCAGCTGAAAAAGCAAAACATTGTAGGATATTAAAGAAATCTACATAATAAGAATTCTGAATCCATACAATATCATGCTGTTAATAGCATTTATGCCAAAAGTTGCGTGGCATTTGCCTCATGATAAATAAAGGAAATTCTATGGCTGTTATACCTAGCTGACCCCTGAGGATGTAAGTTCAAAACCAATAATGCAAGTCTACAAGAGAATAATATTTGTGGGGAAGAAATTATGCTGGCCATTCCTGTACTTTGGGGAAGAGAAGTTACCCATGTTCAACAGAAGTTTTCAGGGCTGGATTTTGCTCCTAGTACAACTGAGGATTTGCCAATTCCTCTTCCTTTTCTTTTAATCTCTCTTTTTTTTAGAAGATTAAAGCTACTTGTGAGTTTGAATTTACAGTTTACAAACATAAGTGTAGCCTGAAACTTACAAAAATTATAGCAGTGAAAGAGCAACAGAAATGTCCTAGACTAATGCTTTTCTTATACTTTAAGACTTACTTAGATGAACTGCACGTTGGATACATTATATTTGAATATGTATTTTATTAGTCTTGCTGTAATGTTATATCTGTAAAAATCAGTAGAAGACAGTGGTATATTAAAAAAATAAATTGTGGGAGGGATGTGTTTCTTCTTAAAATACTATGCATTTCATTTTGTTATTTAATTTCAGAATTTTCATGACATGCTTTATATTTTATTTCTTTTGCCATTAGTGGCTGATCTTCATTGGGATTTTATTGACTAGTTCTTCTAGCTGCTTTTGAAAACCTCATTATATGTTCTATAATTTCAAATATTTACAGTAATAGCAACCACATTGTTCTATAGAAATTTAAATTATTTAATGTGAAAAAAAGATGAATAGACAGGCGTTCCCACCATATCTGTATGAATACTTGAGATTTTGGAGCAAGTCCTTTACAGTATCTGGAAATAACATTTTGGTTCTTAAGATGTTCAGCTATCTTAAAAACACCCCAAACCTTTGCCCATAAGATCATCCCATTTTTGCACAAATTTTGTTGCTGCAGATGAGATGTGTGAAACCAATATGTAAGACTTCTTAATGAGAAAATGCTCATACACATGGCATATGCAGATTGCAAACCTGAGCCTATGGATGTATGTCCTGGTATAGTCATAAAAGTATAAACTTGCTGGTGTGAGCAAGTTTATTCATGAAGTTATTTGTAAGCCCTTAAACTGTGTCTTAAGATCTCTTGATAAGGATCAAGAGGGACAGATCCCTATCACAGGCTTGAATACAGATTTATTGATATACTTATTCTCCATAAAGCTATGCTACCCAGATTTTGAAGCTAACGCTTCTGTTACTACTTTTATACTCCTCCTTTCTCATGGAGTCACTGTTGTATTCAAGGGTAATGACAGACTTCTAGAGCATAGTTAGAAAGCTTTAGGAAAAGTTTCTACTTTCCCTCTGTTCTCTGTGCATCTTAATTGTGTCCTGTATAGGGTGGATCTAATACAGGAAAATACTATATGACAGGTGCAATGCTTCTGGGAAGTCCTAGAGAGGAAACTGTCATTGATGGGAATGATAGACCAGATGTAGCCAGCTGCAGATGGGGCGGCAAGCAGCTGAGACTTTGAAATCTAGTGGCTCATCATATATCTTGTTTCTCAAGACTGTGGAATACAAACACTCAATACAAATGAAGGTCAGAGAAGATTAGTCTTGCTGAAACCCTCTGTTCAATTGTAGTATATCTGTTTTGCAGAGAGTCAAAATACTGGGATGATGGCCTGTAATTACATAAAATGTTGATAAATACTCAAACTTTCCTGTGAAACCTGTGGACAGTACAGAAGCCATGATTTATTACCTCTTTTATTTTCTTCTGTTTTGCAGTCTTTAATTTCTGTTTCTGATTGGAATTAAGTATTTCAGAATATAAAGCAGTTGATCTTACTGTGTGTTATCAGTATGTCAGTGCTCTTTAAAGCTCACAAATAGCCCCATAGAAATTGTAGGCTGTTTAATTATGGGAGACTTTAGTCTTTGAAAATGTGGGAATAGTTGCATATAAAACAAAACCTGATAGCATCTATTTTCCGATCTCTATATGTAATTTTGTAAATGAATTCCTACTTTAGTGTAAGGGCACACCCAAAATTTGGGAATGAACTCTATTGCTTGTCTCTATTTCTATCTACCATTACAAGATACTGCACTCAAAACTGAAACTGAGTAAGTAATAGGGAGGAAGAGCAAGTAAGTGGTTCTTTTGGATTTCTACTAAGCAAAGAGGACACTTACTTAAGGCAAGGTCAGCAAAACTGCTCAAGAATCTCATGAGATAATGCTACCAATGGAAGTTTCACCAGGAAGGAATTTAATATCTCCAGACAAATTGATATTTATCTTCTGTAGAATAAAATAAAGCAGATAAAACAGCTAAATGGGAATAAAAGTCCCAGGAGTGCATTGTGCTTACACAAGGGAGCATTTCTGTTAGAATGTCAGATGAAAGATGGTAATGTTTTGGTATTTTTGGACTATTATTTTCTATTTACATCAGTTTTCCATCCTTACAGGAATTAACAACGAGGCACTGGAATATGTTATGCAACCACTCAGGTACCTGTTTCGAATATGTGGGAGTGCCAGGTTGCCTTGCCTTTGTCGTAAGCATGAGGAACGATTAGGAGTGCATGGTGCAGAGGTGCCTTTGTGGGTTTGTTTTAGTGTGTGTGTTCTTTCCCCTCAACTCAAAAGTTAGGAATGGATGATGCTTTTCATATAGTCAGAGTTTTTTACTTCCTCAGACTGCCTCCTAATGCTTTTTCAGGTTCATTTAAAAAGCAGTGACATTTGAATTGGAAATCTCCCTAGAAAATATCTCTGCAGTCTGTCAAAATATTTTTCTTTGATATGACACTATATGTTCCTTTTCTTATTTTTGCTATTATTGCATATAGAACGCTAAATACTTTTATCTTCATTGATCTAACTGTTTTCAGACTTATATGCTCCCTCTGCTTAGCCATCATTTGCCAAATACGTACCTATACTAATGGATATGGAGCAATATTTTATTTGTGTGTGGGCAGACACAGTGTGTTAGATCATCTTTGAACTTCAGACAATGTTTATGACAGTCTCCAATGCTGGATACGGAACTGTATTGGGTGGGCAGACAGTAACCAGTCTCCCATCCCTAAAATAAGATTAATCAAATGGCATATTGTACTAGCAATGCTATTTATTGTCATTCAGTTTAAATGAAAATATATAGCTCTTTAAATGCACAAATTTCAACTTTTAGATATTCTTGACTACCTTGTAAATAAAAATGTTACACCTCATACTTGGTCCAGTGGCAGAGGTAGTGCTAGCACTGCTTTTTAGTCTTACACACAGCCTTACGCTTTTTCCACACTCTTGCTTTTTTTTGCTTAGCGTTTGTTCAAAGGAAACTGCTAATGTAGTCTTTCTGCTGTTGATGAGCATGAAAGAAAGTATGCATTAGGAGTGGTGCTTATGCAGGATGGCTTCATAATTCTTGTACTTCGTGTTTTGTGGTGTTTATGTTTCAAAAAATGAATCTTTTGTTTCATTTAGTTGATTAAAATGGGGCTGACAGTTATTTTGCTATTAATGTGATCATGTGTTAAAGCCACTGGGAAGGCCTGAGATTAGCGTGAAAGGAGAGTGAATGCACAATTCACCTTTGTATGCATTAGCATCTCATGGCCAGGAATAAAAGCTGACTAATATTTTCTTCCAAGTCTTAAGATAATGAGCTCACTGATAAATCGAGTTGGAGACTATTCTGATGCATTGGCCTCACGTAAGGATCTGTTTCTAAGTTTCAAGGGACCTAAGTACCTTGGGTGAATAGTGTAGTAAAGATTGTCTTAGAAAATTCTAGTGTTAGTTATGTTTAAAAAAAGTAAAAAAAAAAAGTTAATAGCAGTAACATCACTCTAAGATTTGGACCTGTACATAATTTGAGAAAATGCTGAATAGAGCTTGTCAACATGGGGAATAAGAACAATTTTGCTTGAGTGCTACCTTGCAAATACAAACCAGGAACTCAAAGCTTTGTCTAAAATTTGAAATTTAAATTATTCCCTCCTCTGATGTCTGAATTCACATCCAATCTGTTACCTGCAGTAGACAAACCTCACTTTAAAAATAACGAACTTCCTCTGTTAGAAGGTAGAGCCTGCATTTTCCATTCTTTTTGTTTCTATTTAGCAGTTCAATCTTAAACAACATTCAACAACTATAATCTAAATCATAAAAGGCCCATGCCCCCCCCCCCAACCCCTACGCTTTGTCTGTCAAAATAAAATTGTTTGTTTATTTTAAACAGTTGTGCTCCTACAGTTGTGCTTCAGTCTGTATATTGGTCTTCTCTAGCTGAGATGTGAAATAATGCAAAAAAGCTGGGCTAAAATAAACATTGACTGAAGCTTTTCCATTATGTATTTGAAATGTTAAGGAAAAAGATTATTTATGACTAAGGAAAATGGCAACAAGTGTTAGAAGGATACTTTGTAGGAAGACAACAGTGTGGGACTTTTGTAACATGAATCCCCTTTCATTTTGTCACAGAAACTAGTCTGTGACTGGAAATCACCATCACCCACAGCATCAGCTTTTCAGCTGTAAATTACCCTCATCTGTTGGACCAGGATATTTTGATGTACACCACGCACAATACTCCTTAGCTATAGACACCTTCTTCTGTAATCTGGCTTACATATCATTCATGTATACAAGGTTCTTGTATAGTAGGAATGATTCCCATAGCCAGTTGGAATAGAAAAATACTGTGAAAGTTGAGAGATATAGTGGAAGGGCATGGAGCCAATGAGAGGCCATACTTTGGTAAAGCAGAGCTAGCCTCAAGTACATAAAATTTTAGTTGTACACTTGTGTGTGCAGTTAACAATGCTGCGTTTTATATGTACCTCTACATAACTTCAGAATTGTATGTGCTTGCTGCTTCTCTCTGAACATCAGAAACACACATCTCAAGGTACCTGAACTTCCGCTCTAATTTACAATTGTGCTTTGTGTATTAAAAAAAAATTATTTATTAATTTCTCTAATGAAAGATGATCTTGTTGGCAAGTTTCATGGGAATTAATGGGGAAAATCTGGATTCATAATGACTATTATTGTCTTTTCACTAATATTGAAGAATAAAAGTGAAGAACTACCATCTTTAACTTCTTTATGACAGAAATCTACAGTATAATTACACCTTTCTTTTGAAACTTATTCCATTGTTTAATATTTACTTTCTTGCTATAGTTTTTGACTATGGATACAATTTTAAGAATGATCTTTTATCAGAGAAAGAAATCCTATCTATCTTTCCCTTCTCAGTGTAAAAATATGATTGATTTCTGATTGGAAGCCCAAGTAAAAGGGTGAATATTCTTTTCTAGCAGTAATGGAGAGTAGATTGAACAGAAAAAAATGATCTAACTTCATTGCATTATGGTTGAGCTGATGACATTGAAGTAATAAAGACAACAGGCATCATTACTGATAGTTGGCATCAATAAAAGTGGGTGTGTTGAAAAAAACTTAATGGCATTGGTGATTAAATACTCTTTATGAGTATATATACCTGTTTTTAAAAATAGATTAATAGCGCTCCTCATTGCAGAGGTTTTCCATGGATTAGAAAATTGGCCTTATTTTGCTCCAGATTATGAGAAATTTTCAGTGATGCTGGTGCCACTTTGATTTTCACTCCCAGAATACCTTGAAGCCATGGCAAGTTACAGAAGAAACATCTGTAGCTGTATTGGGTTTCTGTGGCAAGGTTTTGGTAGCAGGGGGGGCTTGCAGGGGTGGCTTCTGATGAAAAGTTGCTAGAAGCTTCCCCTATGTCTGACACAGCCAATACCGGCCGGCTCTAAGGCGGACCCGCCACTGGCCAAGGCCGAGCCAATCAGTGATAGTGGTAGCGCCTCTGTAATAACATATTTAAGCAGTAAAAAAAGTTGTCGGGCTCAGTAACGGCAGCTGGAGAGAGGAGTGAGAACATGTAAGAGAAACAACCCTGCAGACACCAAGGTCAGTGAAGAAGGGGGGTGGACAACGTGCTCCAGGCGCCGGAGCATCGATTCCCCTGCAGCCTCTGGTGAAGACCATGGTGAGGCAGGCTGTGCCCCTGCAGTCCATGGATGTCCACGGTGGAGCAGATATCCACCTGCAGCCCATGGAGGACCCCACGCAGGAGCGGATGGATGCCTGAAGGAGGCTGTGACCCCATGGGAAGCCCATGCTGGAGCAGGCTCCTGGCAGGACCTGCGGATCTGTGGAGAGAGTAGCCCATGGAGCCGGTTTTCTGGCAGGACTTGTGACCCTGCGGGGGACCCACACTGGAGCAGTTTGCTCCTGAAGGACTGCACGCTGTGGAAAGGACCCATGCTGGAGCAGTTTATGAAGAACTGCAACCCGTGTGAAGGACCCATGTTAGAGAAGTTCGTGGAGGACTGTCTCCTGTGGGAGGGACCCCACGCTGGAGCAGGGGAAGAGTGTGATGAGTCCTGCCCCTGAGGAGGGTGAAGCGGCAGAAACAATATGTGATGAACTGACCGTAGCCCCCATTCCCCAACCCCCTGCACCACTCAGTGGGGTAGGTAGAGAATCCGGGAGTGAAGTTGCACCCGTGAAGAAGGGAGGGGTGGAGGGAAGGTGTTGTGAGATTTTATTTTACTTCTTATTACCCTAATCTGGTTGATTGGCAATAAATTAAGTTCATTTTTCCCCAAGTTGAGTCTGTTTTGCCCATGATGGTAATTGGTTGAGTGATCTCTCCCTGTCCTTATCTCAACCCAGGAGCCCTTTGTTATATTTTCTCTCCCCTGTCCAGCTGAAGGGGGGAGTGATAGAATGGCTTTGGTGGGCACCTGGTGTCCAGCCAGGGTCAACCCATCACAGTAGCACAAGAGGCTTGTGTCATTGATGATGTTGGTAACTCCAGGCATGGACACTATTGTAGCTTTTGGGCATCTGTAGGAGAAAGAAGAGTCAGAGCAGCTCCATCCTGAAGTGGCTCAGGTAGGAGGATGAAGGGTGATTTTGATGGCAGGGAGGAAGAAGAGCTTCAGGCAGTTAAAATGTACAAATATAGTGAGTCGGGATTTGCTAAATGGCCTGACTAGGGTTAGGTTTCTCTCTCTGTTTTGAGACTACTAAACCCAAATATTTCTGTCAGAAAAGCACCAACAACAGTAAGCTGTCCATTCTTTTTTGTTTTTTTTGTTTTTGACAATCAAAGAAATATTAGTAACAAATTTTTAAAATGTGCTTTTTCTCTTTGAACTGTGTTCCTTACTGCTATAAAAACATTCAGCATAAGAAGGTACAGTCCTAAATAATTGTAGATTCATGTTCTGTCTCTTAAAAAAAATATAAAATAGTTGAGAGAATTTGTGCCTGTCAAGAATTCAGTGTAGTTCATTTGGGGGATCTTTTTGTAATTTTTGCTTTGTTTCTACGATGCTACTGGTTTCTGGTCAAAATCCTGTTTTGAAAGTGATGTTCAGCCTCTCTCAAATTACTTGAAGATGATGCAGCAACATTTTCTGACCAGCCGCAAAATGTTGCTGTGTCCTTTTAGCCTGTATTTCATCAGGAACTTCCTCATTTCAGGCATAGATGAAGGGGTTCCTTTGTGAAGTGGTTTGCAGTGTGGTCCGAAATTCACACTGGAAGATGTTTTAGACAAAGACTGGAATATATCATTTGTATAACCTCCTTGTAGTCTAGCTAGTTACATGAAGGCTGACTAGACCCCAATAAATGAAAATTATTATTTATAAAATTTGATTTATATGTCCATTTGTTAGCTTGAGAGATCTCCAGAAATTTATTCTTGATGTCTAAAAAGCAGAAGAAATAAAATGAGAAGGGTAAAACTTTAATGTTTGTCTAAAGAAGGTAGCACTTTTACATGTTTAAAGGCAGTATGATTTATCTTGTTAAGCAAACCTTTGTGCTTCTGGAAATCTCAGCCCCAACATGTGGCAGTGTTATCCAAAGGAGAAGTAGCATTTCTGTTACGCATTCCACTGTAAAATTTGCTTCTGCTTTTCATGATGTAAGAAACAATAATGAAAAAAAAATCTTCCTTCAAATTTTATTTTTCAACAGGCATTAACTGTCACCAGGATTATCAAAGTTTATGTGAATTCAATAGAATTGCTTTCCATTAATAAATTGAAAGGTCATGTGTAATTTCCCCTCTCTGGTGGCTTATGCTGGGAAAAGAGGGAAAGTAAGACCAAGAATTATTTGTTACTCTGTTTTTAGAACTTTGCAAGTTTGAACAGTGTCCCTTCTTCTATTTTTAAAATCTGCCTCCTTTTCTCATCTTTCTATTGCTTCCTCCATCTCTGTTTAAGCACTTGAAATGTTTGCTGTGCGAGCTGTCACCACCAAAGTGTAACACTTCTGGAAAAATCCTAACAAATGTTCTATCAGTCTCCTGCTTTTAACAACTCCTGATCCAGAAATTCAGGGGTCACAGGAAATAATTCTCCCCCTTGAAAGAATATCTCCTGTAGTAAAAGGCCTTCAGTACCATGCAAAAGACTATTAAAACCAGTCGTTTTTCAGAATAAAAGTCAAAATTAGTTTTGTAGTCCCCACTGAAATGGGGATGCTTTTTAAAGTACTGTTGGTTTCAGGTGGGAGGAGACTCATGAAGTCTTCCAGAGGCATTTGCTTTCCTTCTCTCATCTTCTGTCTAATGTTGGAAATGTTCTCTCAGACACTGAAAACTACTGCATTATGTTTCAGAGAACACATGATATTCTTCTCATTTATGTGCAGTATACTTCAAAACATATAAGGCCAGCATTTGAAACCTCAAGATACGTAGTGACAAGAAATGAAAGCATTCTGTCTTTCACTGCTCATATACTGTAAGCAAATTATTGTTGTATTGCTCTTGATCCTCATTCTCTCTTTTACCATGGGAACTGCCTGAAAAAGGTTATTTTAAAAGTGAAATACAAGAGTCATCTAGTTAACAGCCGTAAATCTCAGAGGGGCCTGCAGGTCACTTATACAACAGAAATTAAATAGGTAGTATCTTACAGTGACTGAAAAAAGGGTGGGCAGATAATCACAGCTTAATAACTACAAAAGTTGTGTAGCATTTGTTTCAGATTCTTTTTTAAATCCTGGAAATAAAAGCTTTATACCCAGTCCTTCAAGAAGTTTCACACTTTCTTATCTCAGTACAGTTACTTCTATTGAACTCAAAGGAACCACTTACAAATAGATAGCTAACCATTTTCATTATGGTGTGCTGAATCAATTCTGTTTGCACTTAAGTGCGAATGTGAAAACTCATCTATATAGCATTTTTAAAAAACTGCTATGGCTTAATATTATCAAGGTCTGAAATTGACCTGGAGAAGTCTACCAATTTTCATAAAGCCTATAGCAAAAGTGAACCAACCAAAAAAACCCTAACCCAAAACTGAAAGAAGTCATTACATTTTACTGTAGATCTTTCCCATCACCCCTTCTTGTTTGAGCTAGAAAATAACGAGAGTGGAGTGGGGAGAAAAAAATACAATAGGACTAAGTAGGACTTGGAACATACCTTTTACACAGAAAATTTAAAATGAAGGGGAAGCCAATACATTCAGGGAACAAGGAGAACACATTTACATTGAGACAGAACTTGCAGTGAGAGCAATAAGTAGTTCATATATACACCAGTCAGTTTTGTAGATTGGATGCATAGAGAGAAGTTCAGGGCCAGGCTCCTTTTCCTTTTTTTTTTTTCCATATTGATAATTGAAACAGAAAAAT
>VYZV01042718.1:40153-55650 GCA_013401275.1 Pandion haliaetus
AACTAAAATCAGGCTCTGATGGCAAAGTTCTGTGACTGTCATAGTATCGTGCTATATCTCTTAAGTGTCTGTTTCCAGACAGATAGCTTACCCAGTCCTAACATAAGCTTTCAAACCACTGAGGTCTATGTAACTTGTTAATACTAATCATTGGAAGAAATTAAGAAAACATTAAATGGAAAACAATAACTTTGAGGTAGCCTTTGTCTCTCTGTGCAGATATTGTGGGCAGGGTTTGTAGTGTATTTCCTCCTATTAAAAATCCAAACAAATCCTAGGGACTTTTCTGTCTAAAGGTTAGTTTTAGTTGCTTGTAATTTTACCAAACGAGTCGGTTAGTTTTAAATTCTTCCTTTAAACTACTTTAGACCAACCCTTTCTGTCTGTCTTTGCTCCCTCACCCTCATGTAACCAGTGCTAAGGTTAGTTAAGTAACCTTAGCTCCTGTTACGTGCTTTTTACAGCTAGATATGGCTACTAGGTGATTTTCTCTGCAGTCACCCTTAGCAACATCTATTTTGTACAGCGACATGCGAGAAGTAGACAGTCACATCCAGAAGTACAAAAGCAGCAATAGTTCCACTGCTTTAGTGCAGTTACATTTGGTCTGTTCAGCAACATCTCTGATTCTCACTGTGGTATCACAATCACAGGAGAAGTGGAAAACTACAAACAGACCTCCTACACATCTGACTAACAGGTTTTTAGGATATACAAAGAGGCACACAGGGTATTTCATTCATATTCTGTAGCCTACAAAGAGGAGAAATCAAAAGTGCCAAGTTCGCAATTTATAAATCCTTTGCCAAGTAGAAGATAAAGAAAAGCATAAAGTGTCACTCTGGGAGGTTTCCTCTTGTCTTCTGAGAGTACAAGCACAACATGAGATAGGCATTAGAAAAATGTTTTTAACTGAGTGCTTGTATCACGTGACAGACTCCTCAGGAGATGCCATGCTTAAATACCCTTCCTGACTCCACCTGTGTGCCAGGAAATAATCCTCAAATCTCTTCAGAGAGCAGAGCTGCTAAGATCCTTATTGATGCCAGCCTATTCTTGTTAGAGGGTAAAGAGCAGGAGAGTAGAAAAAAGAAAGATTTCAAACTCTGCTTGGTTTTAGGGACAGGCTGAGCAGTACCAGTTGATGTCAGAAATCCTGCTGTGCACAGTCCATTTTCCCAATTAAAACATACTAAATAACCTGAGTCGTGGTCATTCAAATACACTACTAGAAGGTTCTTTTTTCCTCTCTTCTTTACATAGTTAATCCAGGATTAGAAAGAAAATCAGAGGCTAGATTCTAGATACTTAGTGTGTCGTGACTCTGAAGTAACTGCATTCACACCAATGCAGTTACTTGAGATTGCATCTAGGTAAGTGAGATTCAGATTTGACCCTAGGCCCATTCAGTAGGGTTTGCTACTTTTTTCATTCCTTGTTCAGGAAAGTTGGGAAAGAAATGGAAGATTGCATTCAATGAATCTAACCTCCCAGAGCCCTTCACTAGCACTACAAAATCTCTCGTCTCTGTAGTTGACCTGTAATAGTCTGTACGAGTTTGCAGATACAACCATTGTGTTTTGATACAACCATTGTGTTTTATTAGTGTAAGTTTTGATTTTGCTTAGAGATAAAGCAGGAAACATAACCAGAGAATGCTGGCAGCTAAGTAGTTAGACTGCTACAGAGATTGCAAAACTGCTTCAATTCTTATTTCTTTCCTTAAGTGAAAATATGCTTCTCCAAGAAATCAAACTGACTACACTGAGAGGGATTCCACATATGACTGGTTTTTGTACAATGGGCAATGGCTTCCAGAAGTTGGAGGCATTTGCAAGTAAAAAAGAATAGCTCTGTTCCTAGCTCTACCAGTGCAAGGTTATGGGTTTGATCTATCAAATTCAAATGGACTTCATTTATATCACTCTAGCTCAGGTGCTCTGTGATGCTGGAAAATTCCCTTAAATTGTCAGCCTGCTTCTGCTTAACTTAAAGAACTTGTGTGTGGTAACTTCACCACTTAACTAGAATTAGAAGCTGTTCCATTCTAGTTCCTTTTGTGGTCAGTGAGAATTTGAATTGCCCCATGACCATCTCTAGTTGCTAAACGCCTAAGGAGGCAAAAATAAGTGGCTTATGTAGGCATAGGTGGCAAAAGGCAGATGGGATGACTCCTATATGCTTTGATGTGCTGGTGGAATGAGTAAAACAGGAACGAAAATATTTGTGTCTCTAAGAGATCTTGTGAGGCTTTCTTTAGATGGGGAAGAGAACTACGTATGACTGTGATTCTTGTTGCTTCCAAAATAAAAATAATAAATCATACTAGATAACATCTTGAAAGCAATGAATCAAGCCCCCATCATCCTCAAAATTATTACTAATAACAAAAAGCAAGAAATTAAATACCGCCATTGCATTGATTTATTGCCAGTGACTATGTAAAGCATCCAGTGGTGGATACACCAGTTTGTAAGATCTTTTGGTCAGGAGCTGTCATTGGTGTAATTTCTGATGTGGCTGTTCATCTGAAACGTGCTTTATGCACTACCATAATATGGCACCCTTTGGCGTTCTTGTATCAGCTGACATGGTTCTCCTTTTGCTGCTGTAACTTGTTCAGCAGGTGCTACTTCTTGTTCAGAGTTCTGCTGAGTGATGGGCTGGGCAACTGAAACTTCTAGGTCCTGGTCTATGTCTTCAAGATCCCAGTGCTTAAATGGCTAAATACTGAACTTCACTGTCTTTGTCTGTAATTTACCAACCACCAAGTTGGTAACACATTTCCAATTTTTTTTCCTTGGTGTCTGTCATTCTTTGACAGAAATAATTTTTGTTTTGCCTGTAAGATTTAGTGTCGGTATACTCATTCCTGATTTCATATCATATTTTGTAAAATAAAATTATGGAGAGGGCAGCCTTGAATCTGTATTGATAAGCAAAATATGAGGTACAGCACTGGCAAGTCCAGATTTTTTCCAGACATTGCACTACTTAGTTATTCAGACTGTAGAAGAGGAAGTTTTGCATGTTGCCTAAGGCAGCCTACAGACTGGGTGCGTGATATAACCCATCCGTGACAGCCAACAGCTCCATGTTCTGTAGCTTTGCCTAATTATTCAATCTGTGTCATTGTGAATAGACTATTTCTGTTGAGGTGAGAAAGAAAAACAGCTTTCAGGGTAGGATTTCTGTTGGTTTCACAGGGAGTTGTGTGACTAAACAGTAATTGAGGTTCTGAGGTTTAGTGTTCACTTCCCAACAAACTCCTTTTGAAATTTCAGCTTTGGAATTTAAAGCTTCTGTGCTGATTTTAAAAGCTCATCTGCATTTGCAAAACAGAAAAGTATGAGGGTTTTTTACTTTCAAATTAATACTTTTCAGTTTCTGGCCACTCATCATAATTTCCTCTATACAGGCTTGTGCTTTCATTGGAAAACTGGTATTTGACAGAATCATAGAACCACAGAATCATTTAGGTTGGAAAAGACCTTCAAGATCATTGAGTCCAACCATCAACCATGCCCAATAAACCATGTCCTGAAGTGCCTTGTCTACATGCTTTTTGAATACCTCCACGGATGGTGACTCAACCACTTCCCTGGGAAGCCTGTTCCAATGCCTAACAACCCTTTCAGTCAAGAAATTTGTCCTAATATCCAATCTAAACCTCCCCTGCCACAACTTGAGGCCATTTCCTCTCGTGCTATCACTAGTTACTTGATAGAAGAGGCCAGCACCCACCTCACTACAACCTCCTTTCAGGTAGTTGTAGAGAGCGATAAGGTCTCCCCTCAGCCTCCTTTTCTCCAGGCTAAACGAGCCCAGTTCCCTCAGCCGCTCCTCATCAGACTTGTGCTCCAGGCCCCTCACCAGCTTCGTTGCCCTTCTCTGGACAAGCTTTATGTTTGTATCCAGATTGCTTCCTGGAAAATAAAAACTGAATCTGATGGTTTACTCTGAGCTAGTGAATTCAGTCAAAATAGTATGCAGTTGAGCTACCTCAAAGCCAGCTCTAGATGTACAGATGTACCCAGATTACAGGATTGAGGCTTTCTTCTTTGCCATATCAGGAGCAAATCATTGACAACAGAAGTGTCTATGCATATTCCAGGCTGTGATCCAGGAACTTTCTCAAAAGATGACATCCTGTTACACTGAATGATTCAAAGTGGCAGCAATGAAAACAAAGAATAGACAAATTTAGAACTTGAGACCTAAATCCATTGTGGTTTTACTAGCAGTAATCTATTTTAAAAGACAATATTACTAATCCATCATCTTCTTATTTAAGATTTTTAAAAAGATCAACTTAAAGTGATAGGAACTGTTGAGCTGAATGAACGGGACGTTCTCTGTACTTTTGCTGTGGAATTGTGATCTTGTCCTGCTCAAAAGAGTCAGAAAGGGGAGGTTATTGTGAAACTATCCAGCTACTGGAAAATGTGTCCTTTGATTTCTTGTTGATGTGCATTTGTCTGTACTATAATTTCTTGATGGTGGTAGAGCTGAATTTTGTAGAAAAACATGTTTCTGCTTCAGATTTAATTACTGCTGGCTGATTCATAAATTATATGAGTAAGTATATTCCATAATCTAATCTTCCCTTGGATTAAATATATTTCTAAGATTATTTTTTTTTAAGTATGGAGGAAGAAAATATAAAGGGGAAAGGGATTATGGATTGTAGTCTGAAAGGGAGGAGAAATGGATTTATTTTTTTCTTCATGAAATGAAGTTACACCATTTTGTAGAAAAAAACCTGCTGAACTAGGTTTATTTTTCTTATGTATTTATCTTCTGAAATTTTAAAACTTCCTAGGAAAATGTCAGTTTATCAAATTCAATTATGCAACCTTCAGACTTACTAAAACCTTACACTTTTCTACTTCCCACATGCTTTCTATATTTAAAAAGAGCCTTTTCTGCATTAACTAGCCTTGACAGAGATAATTGGGAAAGCAGTTTGCTTTCTTCCTACCTACCTAATTTATGTTTTTTACTTTTTAAACTACTTCCTCACTCCAGGACAGAACACCTCACTCTTGAGAATATTTTACTGGTCACAAGGGTTTCCTGCATGAGCAGTTGCTTAGGAGTGTTTTGAGTCTATGCTGTGCAATTCATTACAATTCCAATGGCAGGTTGGTTTTAATGGCTCATTTTAAGATGTTCTAACAGTGATAAATAATGAGGAGGAGTCTCAGCAGATCCTGTTTTAATTCATAAGGGTTTTACATAGCTGTTTTATTTTTCAGTTTTTGTA
Source organism: Pandion haliaetus (assembly GCA_013401275.1). NCBI lineage: Eukaryota > Metazoa > Chordata > Aves > Accipitriformes > Pandionidae > Pandion > Pandion haliaetus. The sequence goes on from VYZV01042718.1 coordinate 45,420, forward strand.
GTTGTTTTAGTCAACTTGTCTCGCAACATGAGTCTCTGCTCTTCATGTCTTCATTTTAATTCATGTATTAACTTTGTATACCATGAAGTATAGAATACGTGAAGTGGATGGTATTGTGTGAAGCACAATGGCATGACTAAATTATGACACAGGGTGGCACATACTGGAGGTGTTTGGACAGGTTTGAGGATTTGCATCTTTTATGTTTTGTGTTTCAAATGTGATTGCACTTTGTGAAAGGATTCAATCTGGGACATCTGCATGTTGCTGATTCACTGTAAAGAACATTTTTTCAGCATAATGTCAGTGACAAGAAAAGATTTTTAGTTTGTTTCCTTTTGTTTGGTTCCTAGAAAAGATTTTATAACTAATTCATATTTTTATATGCGTATACATAAGTATAGACTTTGACACACTATGTTTTACTTTTCTCATCAGAAAGGGCTGTTGCTGTCAATAGGGCTGTAATATTGCAGATGGTGTGAATGTTGTCTATTTGAATTATTTTAAATAGCTTCTTGAGAAAATATTGCTGCAGATTTTGTAGGACTTTCCACTATTACCTTCTCCATATCAAAATATAGCTTTGTATTCTATTTTTCATATACGACTTCTTGTAAGGGTACTTGGAGCAGCATACTTCAGCATGGTACATCAGAGTATTTGGAGAAATGGCGGTCCTAGTGAAGTAAATGGAAGTTTTACCATTGACTTCAAATGAGGACATGAGACCATTCACTCTGGATGTTTTTTCTTTTTTTCTTCTAACTTTTTTTTTTTTTTTAAGATGGAGGGGAATAATAAATAATTGCCTTTATAAGATAGTTCAGATTTCCTGGCAGGATTCTATGATTAGCCAGTATTTAGACCTAAAGTTTCCTGGTAGTAGAAAAATCATTCAAATAGTCATATTTCATGTTCATGCCACTAGGAAATATAATGTGCATTGAAGAGTATCATCTATCTGACTTTACCTATCCCCCCTCTGAAAACATGGGTAGAAAACGTAGGCCTTTACAAAACATCAGGAGGTTCTAAAAAGACTAGGCCATGGCAAGCCAAGGAGCGAATGGCTGGAAGCCCCAGAGGACATCTTTGTTTAACTTCTAGTTGTTCAGGCTCTCTTAGCGAAAGGGAGCCATTACATCTGCAAACCTGTAGTGGGTGCTGGAGGGGAAGGTCACAGCAGGCCAGCCCTATGACTATGGAGCCTTTACTTGACCTGAAGGAAATACTGATAAGAAGGACATGTATTAATCCTTCCCTTCTCAGGAAGTTAAGTTTATAATTCTAGGGTGGCAAAAGGAGCCTGTGTCATATCAGAATTCACAGCTGGTTGCATTTCACACAATAACTGTTGAACATAAAGTGAACTGTCATTTTCTAAGAGCAGGGCCTAGCTGAGCTCTAGCTCAGATCTCCTCTCCACTAGGCTACCTGCCTTAATCACTGCACTGGAAAGTTTTGCTCACCTGTGTTCTCACCTATTGTTTCAATTAATGATTTCTTTAAAAAATACATTACTGAAAAAAAAAAAAAAAAGCTTGCTTCCAGCAGGAGTGTGGGCAGTGTCTCCCCAAGGCCAGGACAATTTACAGTCAGGTGTATAGAGCACTCAGTTAAGATATCTTAATTTGAATCCTTTTGTATTAAAGGGAACAATGAATATGGCTTTTCTGTATCCCAAACAGATGCTTCATCCACTGAGCTACGCTGTGAAAAGGGAGTGCTCAAGGGCTGTGTTTTGTATTTAAGCATCTATTCTGCGTGTTTGAAGGGCATTTGTTTGATTGGACCTAGAGGAAGACAGGCAGGTGGGCATCTATTTCGATGCTCCGAGAAGGTGTAGCCTTCAGACTACTCAACTCCATGAAGATAGAATCAATTCTAGGTGTGGCACAGAAATTATAAATTTAGTCACATGGGGAAGAAAACTTAGATACTGGTAAATGCATTCACCTGTAAAAGATTGATGGTGGTTGGAGATTTACCTGCTGGGATGTTGATGTCATATTCTGCTTTAGTTCTCGTTTCAGCATTTCAGTCTTTTTGTAAATCTGGGTCTAAGAAATAAAAATAATTGAATGAATGTCTGAATGTTGGATTTTCCAAGTATAAGTTAGTAATTTTTTCCATTGGCATGTGCTCAGAAATATTTTTGAAGTGAAAAATCTGTCCTTGATGTAATCACCTGTAACATAGTAGTAGGTTAAGATATGTTCAGACATGCTTAGGCCTTTGACACTCATTAATTGTTTATCTTAAAGGAACCATTGTTAACAATCTTCATAAGAATATGCTGGATTATTGCAAACTTTTATGAAGCAGATATTAAATAACTTGATAATTAGTTTTGTAATTACTAGGCAATGAATACTTAAAATATTGAGCAAGCTATTTACCCATATTTCAGGTGTGCCAAAAGCTTAATGAAGCACAGCAATTGCATGTGATACTGTAAAATTAGCAACATGCACACATATCTTAAACCCCATAAAGCAACCTGTGAAAAAATTGCCATGAACTGCATCTATAAGGACAGGAAGTAAGTCAGGGTTTAGTAATGCTTCCTTAAAGAATACGCCACTACTCTGTTCTCTTATGCAGGAAGCTCAAAAGGGAGGAGTGCCTGTCAGAGCGCTTACATCGGTGATGAGATCATAAACTGCCATCAGCACAACCCTGCAGCTGGGAGATGTGGTGGGAATTTACAGAATGCAAACACCTTCAACCTGACAGTGTTTTTACAGTTATCTACCCTTTTTCTCTTGTTGCTGCAATATCTAGGGGTAATAGCAATTCATAATTATTCCAGGACCATGCTCCCATAGATATATTCTTGGAAGTTAGTGTTGTTGGCAAAATCACATCCTATGAAAAAGGGTACTTTTGATCCATTTTTGACCTCTCAGCCTTGTGGGAATATGTCTCAAGGTGAGGTCTGAAATCTGCTATCTTCTTCTTGTAAGCCCCTACAGGAAAATGAATGGTTTCGTATTTGTTGGGGTATTTCACTTGTAAAGAACTTAAACTTCTGACTTTACAGAATGATGCTTAAACTTAGTTTCAGGTTTCACAGAATGTATTCTGAACAGCAATATGAAAAAGTTTAAAGTTATATGAAATATCTGGAGATACTCTTTTACCACAAATGGAGATAATAAAAATCGACTGTGACACTAATATATCTCTTATCTTTACAAATGCCTGTTCTCTCCTGTCATCTGATCAGTTTTCCAAAGCCAGACACAAATGCAAACCCAGCTCTTCTAGATACACATCTCAGAGTAGAATATTCTTTTTATGAAACATCATTTTTGATACAATTTGATAAGAATAGCCTGCTAAAATAATTGTCAATGAAAATTGTCTTTTAAGGAAAATTTTAGTATAGGTGTGGGTTTTATCCTCTTTCATTTCCTCCCTTCATAAGCATAACAGTTGAGAAAGATAAATGTAAGATTTCCTGAATTTTTTTTTTTTTTTAGACATTTTAAAAATATGAAGATCAAAGCAGATCTGTGACTGAGTAGTTTGGTTTTGGTTTTTGTTTTTTTTTTTCAACACCTGGACAGACAGAAACTGCCTGATGTCTTGAGCCCTCCAAGTAACACTTCTAAAATTATATCGGAGGCAATATTGTCCTGAAGGTAGAAAGAACAGTGATGTTTAATCTGCTTTGTGTGGTTTGTCTAACTGTTTTCCACAACAGTTGAATAACTACTTCTTTTGACTTCTTTGCAAATCCAACCTTTATTACTAACTTATCTTTTGTTATATTTGTTTAGCTTGGAGAAAAGATAGGTATGAACTAGCTTCATTCTGAATGGAGGAGGTGAAGGAAAGTATCTAGAACTTACGTGACAATCTAGAGCCTAGCTTAAAGTAATGCTCCAGAATATCAGCTTGATTCAGAAACATAATTTTTTCCCTGCCTCTTCACTGGTCTTTGCTTCTGAAGAAGCCTGTAAAAAGTACAAAATTTAATATAGCAGTTCATTTAAACTGCTCTCTTGCTTTCCTACTTGTAGTAGGAAAGTTTCCTCATTCTCATTTTCCTGCCTCTGCAGTTACTGAGCCCTCATCCTAAAACTCAGCTTGCAGAACTGTTGCCATAAGAATATCCAGAATTACCACAGTGAACATTAAAGAGCTTTGAGAAGGATATGAATCGTCATGATTAAGGGCTTAAACTACATGAAACTTCCCTGGCAAGCAAATAATGTCATAGCTGCATAACACAGAGCTACTTCTGTTTCTAACAGTTGCCCTTAGCTGCAGGTTGACAGAGTAGATAGGTCACTTGTCTAACATGTAGCAGGTGCAGTTTTTGTAGTCTTCACCTACCTTCTCTCAATTATGCATAAGGTTTGAATTTCAAGTATTTGCAGATAGAATGCTAACAGTGTTTCTGTTATGAGCTCCTGTAAGTCTGATTACTGTAATGGGGCCCCAAACTGGAACTTCACCTGAAAAAACTGCATACCTAATCTGCAAGAAACAATGGTACACATTTTCTGTTGTCAGTTGGTGAATCATACATTATTGTCACATATACAGAATTCCTGATAATACTTACTGTCGTGATTTAACCGCAGCTAGCAACTAAGCACCATACAGCACTCCTCCTCCTCAACTGGACGGGGGAGAGGAAACACAACAAGGGGCTGCGGGTCAAGATAAGGACAGGGAGAGATCACTCAACCAATTACCGTCACGGGCAAAACAGACTCGACTTGGGGAAAACTAACTTAATTTATTGCCAATCAAAACAGCATAAGGTAGTGAGAAATAAAACCAAATCTTAAAACACCTTCCTCCCACCCCTCCCTTCTTCCTGGGCACAGCTTCACTCCTCAATTTTTTATCTACACCCCTCCCCTCAGCAGTGCAGGGTTGATGGGGAATGGGGGTTACGGTCAGTTTATCACACATTGTCTCTGCTGCTCCATCCTCTTCAAGGGGCAGGACTCATCACACTCTTCCCCTGCTCCAGTGTGGGGTCCCTGCCATGGGAGACAGTCTTCCATGAACCTCTCCAATGTGGGTCCTTCCCATGGGCTGCAGTTCTTCACAAACTGCTCTAGCATGGGTCCCTTCCATGGAGTGCAGTCCTTCAGGAGCAAACTGTTCCAGCGTGGGTCCCCCACGGGGTCACAAGTCCTGCTAGAAAACCTGCTCTAACATGGGCTACTCTCTCCACAGGTCCACAGGTCCTGCCAGGAGCCTGCTCCAGCGTGCGCTTCCCATGGAGGCACAGCCTCCTTTGGGCACCCACCTGCTCTGGCATGGGGTCCTCCACGGGCTGCAGGTGGATATCTGCTCCACCGTGAACCTCCATGGGCTGCAGGGGGACAGCCTGCCTCACCATGGTCTTCACCACAGACTGCAGGGGAATCTCTGCTCCGGCACCTGGAGCACCTCCTCCCCCTCCTTCTTCACTGACCTTGGTGTCTGCAGGGTTGTTTCTCTTACATGTTCTTACTCCTCTCTCCAGCTGCAGTTTCTCTGCCACAGCAACTTTTTTTCCCTTCTTAAATATGTTACCACAGAGGCATTATTACTGTTGCTGATTGGCTCGGCCTTGGCCAGCAGCGTGGCTGTCTTGGAGCCGGCTGGTATTGGCACTGTCGGCCACCAGGGAAGCTTCTATCAACTTCTCACAGAATCCACCCCTGTAACTCCCCTGCTACCAAAACCTTGCCACACAAACCCAATACACTTACTCATTTTTTCTAGAAATCAGCAGGACTTAACGTCATCAATCCCATGGTTCTTCACTGAACCTCAGAGTAGAAGTTCCCAAAGGGCTAAATGCAGGTAGACACCTAACTGCATTTAAATCAAGAGCAGTGATTTCCTTAAACACCATCAGCAGATTTTGAAAATACAGTTGTAAAGTTACAGACATATGTTTTAATCTCTGCACAGGATGGTAGGCAGTCTGTACATCTTGGAGAAGTAAAGAGAGCAGGGTGCTCAGTGTGCCTAAATCTGAACATTCACATATCTTTTCTGAGTGGTGTTGTAGCCCATGTTTAGTTTGCTGTTGTACCACCTTTAGCGTGCTAGTTTTTAGTCTAATTACCTAAGTAGGTGGTTATCTTGTGAGAGAATGGCTGTCTTTTCTGACTTTCTCCCTTGTTATAAGATACATAAAGAGAACGTATATTTTTTGTTCGTTTCGCTGAGGAACAGTCTGGTTTCCAGTTTCATGCAGTGAGATTAGGAACATGACCAGTGTCTGTATCTGTTCTCTCCTATCAAGTATTAAGACTAGAGAATGGACAGCTATGATAGCAATTGACAGAACGTACCTAGTTTTCTGAAATAATGGTACCTAAAGCACTTGGTCTTGTCGATGCTTCATTAGAGAGACCAGCAAGTGGTAAAGAGCGGAAACTGCATCACAAACTTCAGGCATTATTTTGGCCATTCGTATTCAGGTGTTTCCAGATTTGTAGTGCACAATGCTACGTTGCCAGAATCAAGGACAGTTTTTTGGAGATGAAAGTTAAAGGAAAAGGAATGTTGTATTGCACCTTTGTAATTGCTTGGTATCTTATTACTTGGCATTATCCTATGTTGTTAAGTCACATGACATTAACTAAGTCCTAGTTACACTTCCAGTGTTTCTCAACATAATCGAAAGTAAGACTAACGAGTAAGCCTACGGCAAGGGATCCTAGTGTTCCTATGGATCATTTTCCAAGATCAACACCAAAACTTACAGTCAGGTAATACAAACTTTCTATGTAGGATGCAGTTCTACGATGTAATAAACAAGCTCTGCTTTGCCAGTAGCAACCTGAGCACTTTGAACTTCCTACATGAAGTATGTCAAGATTCACTTCCAGCTTTGGTATTATCTGGTATTTCAGGATCCCATTTTCCATCCTGTTTCTCTGAGAAGGGCAGAGGGCATGCAGGCTAGGACATTCCCATGGGATGAAATCGGTGTTCTTTGTCAAGGTCTATACAGCTTTTGACCAGTCCCATCCAAGGCCAGTTTACAGCAGCACGTAACACAGTTAGGTTCCAATTCACAGATGTTAAATCGCTGCATCACTGCATGAGTCAGACTATAATTTGGGATGAATATTAGGTTCCCATCTGTTTCATTATATGGTGTTTCATGTAACGTACCTCCCACTTTGAAATCAATATAGCCCTTTTGTAACCAAACGCAAGTTTGCCCTGTTTCCCATTAAATTTTAGGAGATGCCCCATCTCTCAACCTTTTTTTCAGTGAAAGACCATATGAAGGGTTTGCTTGTTTGTTTGTTTTCTTAAAAGAAAAATAAGCCTTTCAAACATGGAGGAAAGTGAAACTGTTTTGAAGAGCTAACTAATACTGTAAAATCTCTGCTCAGATTGTAAACTTACCTTATTATGCTAAATTCAAAATAGATAGGGAACAATAGCTCAAAGAGGCATTGGAGTGTTACCATTTTCATTAAACCTAACCCCTCCATTTAATTTTTAATAAATTATATCTAAAATTATGCTATATTCAATTATACTCTTAAACTTCAGGCTAATGAAAATCTAAAATTTGTGATTGTATCAAATTAGCCCTGAAGACTGAGAAACTATTCACTAATCTGTGCAGCATGGCCTATATTAAGCGCTGATTGATTTAATATATATGAAAACATTTTCTAAACTGAATAAAATACAAAGTGAAAATTTATAATGTATGAACAATATATTGTCATAGAGTGTATATAATAATTAAAGTTTGTGCATACATGCTTATACGGAAAGGTATGTGGAATTTAAGTATTTAGAACTAATCTGGAATTCTATCTTTTACCATTTCTGCCATCATTTTGTTTAACTCATGATTTAGTTTCCTCCTTCTGTAGTATGTGTGTGAGGTTTTTGTCACATAGAGCAAGTACTGCTGTAATGACCACATCCTGCAAACTTCTGCATGTGTGACTTGACTCTCATGACTAGAATCTGTAACAGTGAAATTTTTTCTGTATTACATGTGCAAAATAGTGGATTTGAATGAAGTCTTGAATCAGAGTAGCCTTAAGTATGCTTAAAAGCCTATTTATTTCACAGTGCAAAGAGCTAAACATGAACTTTGTGGGTTTGCTGTGTAAATAATTACTAAGTTAGTTCGTCAAGAAGCAAATACCTCACTGATTTCAAAAATCCATTTTATTTAAAAGACTGTGACTAAGTACTACCTGATTTTGTTGCTGAAAATTATTATTATTACATGGAGTCACACTATATGACTATTAAATTCCCTCTAACATTTATGAGTGTTAATCACGGATTGGGTGTTATTTTGTCTTCTGTGGTGGGTTGGTTTTTCTTTTTCCCTCACAGGCATTTCTAGTTTGCCTAGTCTTCTCTTTGTTGTCATGAATTTTATCACTTAGTTAACACAGTTTTAACAAGAGTAATAGGGGAAGAAAATGGTGAATTTAAAATACTTTAAAAGTATTTCAGGATATATTTAGACAGATGAAGCCAGCAGGAACTAATTAATTTGTTTCTATTATTAAGGAGTGTGTCCAAGCTGCCTCTGAACCAGAGCAGTTAATGTTAAGAACTTGGAGGGAACAGTTTAGATCCCACCAGACCGGAGGAGGTCAAAGATTAAGGAGAAGGACCTAAGGAATTAAAGTCTAGTGTGAGTGACTAGAGTATTCAAGCAGGTACTAGGTTAAATTTGGGAACACTTGGTTTCTGTGCCAGTACAGCAGAGTAAGGTTGTGGAGAATAATCAGCACAGGTTTGTTGAGCACAAATAGCAACAAACAAATCTAGTTTCTTCTTTTGATCAAAATGCTAGCAGAATAGATAAACAGGAAGAAAGAAATGTGTTTTGAGTTAGGAAACTTACTGAAATTTCATAGACAGTTGAATTTTCTAGTCTGTAGACTGAATAAACCAGTCAAGTTCTCAATCCAGTTCTATTAAGCAGCTTCTTTGCAAGTCAGATGGCATGATGAGAGGCATGTGTGCAATCCCGCACTGACAAGCTGAGAGGCCTCTTGGAGGACAGGAACAGAACACAAGGTGTTCTCAGAAAGGGTGGAGAAATTGCACAAAGTCAAGAAAATGAAATTAAGTACAGTACTACTGTTAGGAGGGAGAATTGAGAAGCTGTATGCAAAATGAAGAATCACAAGATAAACAGAAGACAGGATTTTATTGAATGGTTTTAAAAATATNTGAGAATATAATAGTAGTCTCACAGTAAGTTTAAAAAAAAAAAAGGGGGGGGGTGCCCTTCAAAGAAGATAGTAATGTTTTTTTGTGCCCCTTGGAGCTATGACAAGGAGTAATGGAGAAAGCTAGGGAAAATGTCTGATTATAACTGTAGTTAAGCATTGCAAAAGGCTACAATGCCCTTCATTTGGAACTATATTAGACAAACATCTCTGGGGTGGTCAAAATATAATTAATCTTGTCTCAGGGCATGGGCAAGGCTTCCGGACAGCCCTTCCAGCCCTACATTTCTGTGATTCTATCACAAGTATTTGAAGATCTAACATGACTGTATTACCGCATATCTGAAACCTTGCAATATGTTGACTAAAAATAGCTATATATCCTTCTGCATTAGAATTTGTAAGCACAGTTTTCCTAGCCTGCAGCAATGTAGACCAAAGCATTCTTCACAAGCAGCAATATTAAACTACTCTGTATAGCGCACAAAGATGTATTAAAATAAATACAGCATATCATTGTCTGTCTGGATGAGGCATTGAAGAAAAAGGGAATGCCCTAGGCAAGATAGCCCTTCTTCAATCCCACTCAGTCCAAAAAAGACCAAAGAGGAGAAACTGCTTCTTGCACACAAATACATTTGAAACTTTTCTAAATGGAATCTCTATGCAGAAACCTGAAATGAAAGCAGAGCCATAAAAAGGCTTTTCCAAGAGCAATCTCCTGAAAGTCACAGCATATTAGAGAAATTTAAAAAGTCGCTGAACCTGAATTTAGGCCCCTACATCTTGGGGCCTGAAAATTCATGACCTCTTTTTGGTGGAAAGAGGGAGGAGGAGGTATTTCTGTACCAGGCTCCCTTTTCACAAGCCTCAACTCTAATCTGTGATTGTAATGCTTCAGTCAGTTTTCAAAATATGATCTGAACTGTCCGTTGTGTTACAGCCTAAGATAGATCAATATATTAATTTAATAGTATAGCTTAGTAAGGAGAGAAGCCCCATATTGTAGCAGAGACAAAATCAGTTAGTGGAGA
>VYZV01042719.1:6835-23267 GCA_013401275.1 Pandion haliaetus
CCCTGTAGCCCCCCCCCCCCCCCCCCGACCAAGACCTTGCCACACAAATCAATACAACCTCACAAGAAGATTCAGAGAACAAACTCTTCGAATATAGAGTGCCCCGAGGCAGATACTTTAATAGTGATCTTCCTGTACAGCATAACTTTGAGGACCCAGAAACTCTAAACATGGCAATAAAGCTACTGTTACTGTGACACAAATCCTTTACACGCCCACGGGCAAAGTCTGCAGAATAAAATGAAAGACTTGCTATTGCTTCTATGTGTTCTATTAACTAACATTAAAGATCAGCAGGTTTCACACAGTCTTGCAGTTCTCAGTTCTTCTTGCAGCTTCACTTCATACCCTTCTGCAGTTCTAGACACCCAACTGGCATAACCCTGCTCATTTCTCTCAACAGATAATTTCTCTCTACAGCACATAACACAACTTTTCCAAAATGGCACCACACTTTTCACATTGATTTGGCTATGACTCGAAGAAAGCCCTTCAAACAAACACAGGGATGTTTGCTTGCTTCATATCCATTTTCCCTTATGTGCAGCAAGTGAACTCAGCCAAGGTAACAGCTCAGTCTGCTTCAATTAACAAGTCATCTGATGGTATTTAAAAATTACTTCCATCAAAAACATTAATGTGGAACCTGTGGTATAACAATGACTGCTGAGTCCTTTCCATTTGCATTAGTACTCAAAACAGGTGCCTAAAGTCCATTCTTCCTACCTTCTCCCCCCATGTGCTGCCTCTATCTCTAGTTGTGGTGAAAATGAAAAGCAGAGAGATTCTCAGAGCTGCACTCAGAGCAGCAGCACTCTGCCATCTGGATGGTTTTATGTAGGGGTACAGAAAAATAATTTTGTTTACATCTCAGACAATATGTGCTTAGTAGCTTGTGACAAGAACATTCCTTACTTATGATGCCCATACAACTCGGCACAGGTCAGCAAGCTACTGAAAGGGTTACAGTAAAAGATGACATTTGAGAACTCTTATTCAAATTGGCCCAAATGACAAAACGGATACAATACAACCTTCAAATCTTTGAAAGAGCTAGTTCTTCTACAGCTGAAAATAGATGTACCTTTTTGTAGGTAAAGGACCCTGTCCTTTCCCATTTTTTCTTGAAAAACTCAGGAGAAAAATTAAAAAAAAAAAAAAAAAAGTAATACTAATGAAATCAAGTGAAACAACATTGATTCAGGAAGACAAGTTATTATTTTTAAAAGGCTACAAATTTATACAGGATACAAGGATGGCTAAGAAATAAATAAATCTCCCCCCAATAAATTTGCTCCTATGTGGGGTTTCCTCCCCTCTTTAAATCTATCCACTCTCCCCTTCAACTCTTACTTGTTCAAGTTTTAGGAGAGATGCAAATGAGTATCAGGAAACACATTAAAAGGAAACTGTCCATTATAGTGTTTAATTCCAAACTACAACTTTGTTTAAAACAATCACACAAGAAACTGAACCACATAAACTGAACTTTGCTCAGATAACTATTTCCTTCCCAGAGGTCCACTGCAGTAAGACCACGAGACTAATAACCCACATGGAAAACAAAAGATAAATGCTGCCAGCTGTAGTCAAGAAATGCTGAGAACCTGAGCTCACTTGAAGGCATTAAAGCAAATCTAGCATCCATACTTGCATTCCAGAAGATACCTTTTTAACCACCCAGATTAGAAGCTCATAATGCTGGGGGGCATTAACAACCTCACCCCCAGCAAGCAGACCACTTCTACTAAGAGAACTAGATTCCCTGGGGGTGCAGTCCCCTGTCTCAGCCAGCACTGCCACAATCCCATCCCCTTCCCTTTACCCCACAATCCAGTTTTTCCCATTTCCCGCCTTATACTGGCACTCAGCTGGGCCCATAGCAAGTATGTGCAGGGAGCTAAACTATCCAACTTTGTCTCCCTCCCCACCTCGTTTCTGCACAACATTAGTTTTCAACTAGGCTGAAATTTCCAGTCTAGCACTCTGCACAGTCAGGCCAATGCTAAGGTTGACACGAGGGAAAAAAAGAGAAGAGCAAGACAGCACTAACCTTGGTTCAATCTAAACCAACCCACCTTGGAACTGCACCCTCACAGAAGTGTTTCTACATCAGTAAACGTTCATTATATACACTATAGGCTTCCTTCCACATACAGACAGTGTTTATCAGGATACAAGTTAGACCTGAGGGACTCATGGTAACAGAAAAGGCAAAGGTCTTCTCTTCACACCAGTCACGATACGTGTTCAGTATAGGATGTCAACAGAAAAGCCAAACTTCTTTTTCTCTAGATGAAGGAGGAAGAGCATACCAGAATAGATTTTGCAGTCTAAGGGTAAAGGTACCAGGAAGGGCCACACTGCATCTAGCCTTTTAAATCCTTTGTGAAGAGAAAACACCCAAGCACAGAGGTTCCAGAAGTAGCAAGAAATATCTCAAAGAGGTTCCTCATCAGATTCAGTTATTGTTAGAGTATATCAGCAACAAAGAGGTTCAAAATTAGGCTATCTCTTTTGCTGTTTTCACTGTACGGGAGAAAGTAAACTCTCACGTGCACGTAATTTTGCACAAGAACTAGCTTTTTCAAAGATTTATGCAAATCTGCCTAACCAACAGGTTTCATTATAACAGCTTTTACAGCAACACAGTCAGGATTCTGTGTATGTTCCAAGTTAAAAGCAGCATTTATGGCAACTTCTGTCAAAGCCAGATGGCACAAGGTTATCACTTTTTTAAAACAAATTATCACGTTTACTTACTCCCAAAATTCACTCATTTCACCCATTTCAGCACAAACCATTTACACTATGTAGCTAATTAGATGACAGGAATAATATTTAATAATTAATTTATATAAAGATTTCAAATATTTCATTGCAACGCTTGTAAGAGACTCAAAGACACATGGAATGGAATAGAGCATTTTATTACCATCAGGTTGGACACAAGTCACCTCTACTTTGGACATTTGTGCCCAAGAATAATATTCCACGGCTAGGGAGATTGCATATTATTTCTCAGCTGTAGGGCTGTAACCAGAGAAGATATGACCCTTCTATCTTGGTAGCTAAAGCAGCTATCTAAAATGTAGGGTAGCAAAAGTTTCTCCATCCTGTCCTTAAAACTTTTAACATGAAATGTGTTCCCAGCATTGAAACAAATCAAATTTCCTAACTAGCTCAAGTTTGAGTAAAAATTGGATTTATCATGTCTTACCAAGATGCTTTCTCATAGCTGAAGGAGCCTTGAACATGCAAGTTCCCAGCAAACATATGAACATATCTTCTAGTTTCACAGATGCTACAGATGTCAAAGCTCCTTGTAAACGTAAGTTTGTAGTGCACGGTGCAGTTAAACAGCACAGGCCTTCACAAACACAAGGAAACAAACAGCCTGGCTTACAACAAACCCAGTACTTTTTGCAAGCCACATTACTCTGGAATGATAGCTGGCTTTGTCCTCCTCCCAATCCTCATTTAAGCCTTTACTCTTAATAAAGGCCACAGATATTGCAGCCTACTTTATTTAGCTGCCATTCACTTGGAATAAAGAGAGGCTTTGTTTACAAGCTTGAAATACAGAAAGAAGGCCTACCCCACACACTTGACAAGCAAGCAATCTGGAATGCAACAGCATAAAGGTCTTCAACTGTTAGTGACTTCATGTTTACAAGATGCAAATTTGTCAAGGAGCTGTCAAAGCTGAAGAGTAAACACATTAGCAGTTCTCCACCTTAAGAAAGTACTGGAAATACCACAAATGTATGTATTAGCAGCATATAACACGTACTTTTAGTCTACTTGACTGTCGGATCACACTGTCTTGCAGCCCAGAAAGCCAATCATGTCCTAGCCAACATCAAAAGAAGCGTGGCCAGCACATCAAGGGAGGTGATTCTCACCCTCTACTCTGCTCTCATGAGACTCCACCTGGAGTACTGAGTCCACCTCTGGGGTATCCAGTACAAGACAGACATAGACCTGTTGGTGCAGGTCCAGAAGAGGGCCATGAAAATGGTAAGAGGGCTGGAAGAGCTCTCCTGTGAAGAAAGGCTGAGAGGGTTGTTCCGCCTGGAGAAAAGAAGGGTCCGGGTACACTTTAGTACAGCCTTTCAATACTTAAAGGGGGCTTATAAGAAAGACAGAGAGATACTTATTACCAAGGCCTATAGTGACAGGACAAGGGGCAACTTTTTTAAACTAAAAGAGGGTAACTTCAGGCTGGACATAAGGAAGAAATTTTTTTTTTTTTTATGGTGAAGGTGGTGAAACACTGGAATAGCTTCCCCAGAGAAGTCGTGGATGTCCCATCTTTGAAAGTCAGATGGGGCTCTGAGCAACCTGGTCTAGTGAAAGATGTCTCTGCTCATGCCATGGGGCGTTGGACTAGATGATCTTTAAAGGTCCCTTCCAACCCAAAGCATCCTATGATTCTATAATTGTTATTAATAAGCATGCCGAGACCAGCAACTTCCACTGCACTGCAGAGAATCAGAAAAGCACGAACACCTAAAAGGTTGCATCATCTCCTGTTTTTTTCATTTTACTCCAATTACACCATAAGATTTAAAGGTTTTAGCATTGTTTCCTCTGACCATTTCAAAATTCCCACTAATACTTCTTGGGAATTTAGTGTTCTGCAAAAAGTATAATTGGAAAAGATTATACTTCAAATCTGAATCAAGCATACTTTCCTCAAGTAGGAAAGGCATCTCACTACAGTGCTCCAAGTGACAAAAAGTCATCTGTTCCATTAACGCCAGCTCTATGTACTAGACAGTTGCAAGTGAAATTCCTACATACACAGACTGGAGAACGGACAGCCTCAATTTTTACAGAAGTGTCACACTCAAACACATTTCACCAAAGAGAGGATAATGACTTTTGACCTTTTCTTATTTTCCTCATACAAGATATATGGGTTCAGAGTTTCTTTATCAAGCCATTTTACGCTCACATTTGTTAATCCCCTTTCTTTAAAGGAAAATGTCAGTATAAATAAGCTGAAAGTAGGGCAGCGATCACCAACAGGGATGGGAGAAGAGCAACAAGGCGACCAACACAGCAGTTCATTTCCTTAATTAATATTTGCACTCAGCACCGCAAAAAGCCATCCCATCACGCTCAGCTAATACCACCTGCCTGCAGCACCACCACTTCTCCAATTCTGCTGTTTTGAATTACAGCTTATTTTAAGCTTAGCTCTATGATTTCAAAAACCACTTACAAGGTGGGAAAATGTAGCCAATGGAATTTTAGCTGTATGAAGCAGGAACAGCTGCTCTGCTGTCCAACTTGCAGGAGCTAACCTATGCTGTAATTTTATGGCTCAAAACATAGACAGCTGTAAATTGCCCAGGCTCCCCACTCACTGTCTTTTACCTTTAAGACACTTGCTCTTCTTCAACCAAGAAACATGCCTGGATTCTTGTGCACTGCCACCACAGGGTAAATGCTCTCCTCTTTGTCTGCATAACACCTTTAAAATCCATAACCCTTTCTTGGAAAGATGAAGAGCTAAGATCTCATGGGAGAGAGCAAAGAAGTGGCTTAGGAGAAGGGTGAAAAGACAACAGATTAGTTTCATTCAGCAAGTAACAGAGCTGGGAAGTGGCAAGTTAAAATAACAGCCCTGACTTAATGGGAAGCATCTATGTAAACATGGGCTGCACATGGTAATAGAAAAAAGTGAGAAGAATTTGACCTTGAAAGAGAGTTTTGAGTGTCTGACCATCTTTCTGTTGAGGGCTATGTGGGTGATTGAAATTGTTTTCAAAAAAGTATTGCAGAAAAGACTGCTATTTGACAAAAGAAACCCCATTTAATATTTCAGTCATCTAAGTTTAAGTCCAAAAGCCACCTTTGTAAATCCAGAAAAGTTCATAACCACAAGACAAATTTATATCAAAGTTGTCCCGTTTGTCTGTATTTTTCCCACATTCCAAGCGTTTAAGCTTGAGGTGACAACTCAGGTGAAACAGGCATCAGACCTCATCTTCCACCAGCGACCTGCGCATCAAAACCCTGGACTAATTACTAAGGCTGCTACCTGGTACTGCTTGATACTGTGACTTGACCCATCAATAGCTCTGACCAAAAATATCAAACATTTCCAAAGAGATCATTCTACCGATTTTGTAGTTTTATCAGTACGTATAGAAGTTGGTTTGACACCTGCCACCATAATCCCTGCTTATCATTCGGGTAACGTCATCTCCCCCAAAAAGTGCCTTCCTTGTCAGTGCTTTAGACTTCTCATTTAACAGCCCCATTCACCTCACACTGCAGGCCACCTTCTCACATTGTTCCCCTCTCCTCTCTCAGACAAGGAAGTCTGAGCAGCCTCTTTTCTCTTTGCACTCCTACTACAGATGCCTTCCATGCTGTGGTTCTTACCTCACACATGGCAGATAGGAATCCAAGCGCATGCAAGGAGGAAAAAGTAAACCTCCACTTTTGAGGTAACTTTTGCCAAAAGCAGCTTCTTCCTTCTCATTACACAACACCACT
The DNA here is from genome assembly GCA_013401275.1 of Pandion haliaetus. Classification (NCBI taxonomy): domain Eukaryota; kingdom Metazoa; phylum Chordata; class Aves; order Accipitriformes; family Pandionidae; genus Pandion; species Pandion haliaetus. Next base: position 13,349 of record VYZV01042719.1, read on the forward strand.
GACTTTTAATTCCTTACATTTCTGTCCATAGGACACACACACACAAAAAAAACCCAACCATAAACCTCCTGTTACACAGCTCTGAAGTATATAGTGTTTCCACCTTCATTCACACACTCAAAAAACACTCCTGTGAGAAGAGACAATTCCATAGCTACCAAATAAGTGCCAAACTTGAGTTAAGAGTAGTACACTGACCATCCTGACATCATCAAGGGAGCCTGGTAATGCCTGGAGAAGAAACAGGAGGAGCAAGTAGATCCAGTTTGTCAAAGTAACCTAGCTCTTTCACAGGGATTTACACAATTACAACCTACAACTTCAGTGTAACAGCAGAGGATACAGTAACTGGTTATTAGAGACCAGCTGTGTGCATGCACACATGCGTAAGGGAAAACTGTAAACATATCTCCTCTGACCTTAAGGATGAGGAAAACAGGGACATGGATTTCTCAGGCCAATTGAACTACTTAAGGTCTTCCCATTATACTTTCAATTATGCAGCAAGAGTTTCCCATTCTGGGAAAATTATTCATAGAAAAAATAATAGCAATATAATTTCAATATGTATGACCTGATGACACAGAATCATATAGAATCACAGAATCATTTAGGTTGGGAAAGACCTTTAAGATCATCAAGTCCAACCATCAACCGTGCCCACTAAACCACGTCCTCAAGTGCCTCGTCTACATGCTTTTTGGATACCTCCAGGGATGGTGACTCCACCACTTCCCTGGGCAGTCTCTTCCAATGCCTGACAAGCCTTTCAGGAAAGACATTTTTCCTAATATCCAATTGAAACCTCCCCTGCCGCAACTTAAGGCCATTTCCTCTTGTCCTGTTGCCAGCCACCTGACAGAAGAGACCAGCACCCACCTCACTACAGCCTCCTTTCAGGGAGTTGTAGAGAGGGGTAAGGCCTCCCCTCAGCCTCCTTTTCTCCAGGCTAAACAACCCCAGTTCCCTCAGCCGCTCCTCATAGGACTTGTGCTCCAGGCCCCTCACCAGCTTCTCTGCCCTTCTCTGGACACGCTCCAGCGCCTCAGTGCCTTTCCTGTAGCGAGGGGCCCAAAACTGAACACAGTACTCGAGGTGCGGCCTCACCAGCGCTGAGTACAGCGAGGACAATCACTGCCCTGCTCCTGCTGGCCACACTGTTTCTGATACAAGCCAGGCCTTCTCGGCCACCTGGGCACACTGCCGGCTCATATTCAGCCGGCTGTCGACCAGCACCCCCAGGTCCTTTTCTGCCGGGCAGCTTTTCAGCCACTCTTCCCCAAGCCTGTAGCATTGCGTGGGGTTGTTGTGACCCAAGTGCAGGAGCCGGCACTTGCCCCTGTTGAACCTCATGCAATTGGCCTCAGCACAACGATCCAGCCTGTCCAGATCCCTCTTTAAAGCCTTCTTACCCTCGAGCAGATCAACCCTCCCTCCCAACGTGGTGTCATCCGCAAACTTACTGAGTGTGCACTCAATCCCCTCGTCCAGATCACTGATAAAGATACTAAAGAGAACCGGCCCCAGTACTGAGTCCTGGAGAACTGGAATCCGCCACCAGCTGGATTTAACTCCATTCAGTCTTCAAACCAATGGCTGATGCACAAAGAAGCTCCAAGTTCTTCAAACTGCAATGACCATACTGCAGATGCATTACACACGACTGTGGACATAGGCACCAGAAGTGGCAGAAGTTATTCTGGAAGAGAACAACCAACAACAAAACCAGTCTTTTGGGTTTCAGTCACTTAAAATTGAGCGGATATCAAGTTAACTAAAGCATCAGCAGGATTTTAACAGCATGTTGCCTAGCAAGTTACAAAATAATGCCCACAGAGATACTCAAAGCTAAAGCTATTAAGTGTTGTATGGTTTCTGGGCAGGTCTGTTCAGGTCCTAACCAGAAAGATTCTACAGTTTGTCTTAGATCTATGCTCAGCAAGCATTTGGAAGTTTTTTAATTAAGCAGGACACATTCTCCAGGAGGCATTTAGGGGTACATTCCTTAAAAAAAATCAACTAGTTGTAAACTCCTTAATTTCTTTTCAGTTTTCAAAGGAGTGATACTGGTCAAGCAGCTGCCTGCATGAGGCATTAGCGATTCATGAAGACTACACATAGTTGGAGTAAAATCCAAGAAACAGTGGTGACATAAAAGATTCAGGGCTCCTGCTAGTTATAGTTTCTCTACTGAGAACCGTATTACTACGAATTATGTTTCACAAACAATACATGTACTGTAAAACCTGCAGAGATACTCAGTGCCCTAAAAATAACTTTGCTTAGGAAAGTCATCAGGATATCATACATTATGCTAGATAGGCACTTCCAGTACCCCCAATTTTTCCCACTCAAACTGAACTGAAGCCAAAAGCCAGACTTGGTGAGAACTCATCTGCTCGAAACAGAAGATACACTCATTAGCAAGACCTGAAAAATGAAAATTCTAGCTCTTGCCACACTAACACCTTTTTTACATGCTGAAATTCTTTTGAAGCTGACTGCACCAGCTTAGGGCTCCACAAAAAATCGCATTCCCTCAGTGTTACTCTCAAAATACAAGAAAAATGAGTTAGACTATTAAACAGAACAACAAGAACAGACAAAAAAAGGCAAGTTTTAAGCCTAATAAACTGATGGAGTCATCTCACTACTAGGAAGCAGTTTTCTCACCTGACACAGGAATAAAAAGGTAACTAATTTTGAGTAAGTGTTGTCCCCTAGAAGCAGAACCACTAACAGAAGTTACTGCCAGCGTACATTTGAGAAAAAATTATTCTTGCTATTTATCACTAACAGCATGAAAACCGAGAAACTACTTTGCAGGTAGAGCCAAGGAATGAGAATAGAGTAGAATATTTCAGTTGGAAGGGACCTACAATGATTGTCTAGTCCAACTGCCTGACCGATGCAGGGCTGACCAAAAGTTAAAGCATGTTATTAAGGGCCTTGTCAAAATGCCTCCAACACCAACAGGCTTGGGGCATCAACCACCTGTCTAGGAAGCCTGTTGCAGTGTTTGACCACCCTCTCAGTAAAGAAATGTTTTGTAATGTCCAGTCTAAACCCCCCCTGGTGCAGCTTTGAACCATTCCCACATGCCCTATCACTGGATACCAGGGAGAAGAGATCAGCACCTCCCTCTCCACTTCCCACCCCCAGGAAGCTGTAAGGAGCAACGAGATCGTCCCTCAGCCTCCTCTTCTCCAAACTAGACAAGCCCAAAGTCCTTATCCGCTCCTCACAGGATGTTCCCTCCAGCCCCTTCACCAGCTTTGTTGCCCTCTGGATGCGTTCAAGGACCTTCACATCCCTCTTCACTTGTGGGGCCCAGAACTCTACACAGTGCTGCCGGTGGGGCCGCACCAGTGCTGAATATAGCAGGATAATCACCCCTTTTGACTGGCTGGTTATACAGTGTTTAATGCACCCAAGAACGCATTTGCCCTCTTGGCTGCCAGGGCACACTGCTGACTCATATTGAGCTCGCTGTTGACCAGCGCTCCCAGATCCCTTTCTGCAGAGCTGCTCTCCAGCCACTCCTCTCCCAGTTTATACTTGTGCCCGGCAACAAACGTTGCTGAACACAAGTTTGTATTGGAATACGAGTGGATGTTGTTAAATGAGTACTGAAGACAGAGGAAAGGAAGACATGAAACAAGGAACACATCTGAAAAACTAGTTCGTCATTAACTGTCTCAGCATTTTGAATTAAATGACATACATCACAAAAATCCAAAGCTGTTAAATTATAAGACGTCCAGTCTCTAAAGGAGAATTACAATATAATGAACAAATGGGCAGGGGGGAAACACAAGTGAGAGAGACGCTGTGAAGAAACAATCACCACTCATAACCTACTTGTACCAGTCATGGAGAGGCTGAACCAGACAAATCTGGTTTTAGTTTGTATGACAGGAGCAAAAGGATGGAAGAGGATTGACGTGAGCCTATCTGCAGCTCACGTTTTTCATACTAATTCTACCTTCTGCCACAGTTTTGCTGTGTTGACTGGGAAATGACGTAAAACTAATACTATGTCAAATCAATTTAATTAACCCTTCAATTAAGTCCGAAGCCAAGCTTAACTTCATTTTCCCTTCAAAACTAAACCAGTGATGTACAAAATAATGGTATACCACCAATTCTGCTCTACCACGCACCTAACAGATACAGAGCATTTTACACTGTGTTGTTACAGGAGTCAGGTGTTTTTCATTCACTCCACTAGAAATCACTGAATTAGAAACCACATTGTCCCAGTGGCATTACTTTCAAGACCAAGTATCAATCATACAATCACATTTTAAATAATCAATTGCTCCCTCCCAACACACCAATGCTCACTGCACTGTGAAGTTTGAGATATAAACAGCATGACTTGAAGGTGAGGGGTAAACTGAATGCCAGTACCAACCTACATTTGGCCAAAGATGTATTTTAGTAAGACAATTGATCAGCTAGTCAGCCACACAATATATGTAATTAAATGGTTGAGAACAGTTAGCACTATTAAGGTTTAATTACCTTATTTAATATTTTTTGTATTTTTAGTAATGCTTCATAACAGATTTTTTAAAAAGAGGTTTATATACATTGTCTTAAGAAAGAACACACACCAAAACATTACTAAGTTATTTTACCATTTATTTCAAGTGCTTAGCTTCCGTAACAGCTACAGTACAAGAACCGTAGTCCCATAAGAGAAAGCCATATGAACAAAGAAAAAACGTTGTCCTTTCAAGCTATCACATACACAAGATTTATTTTCTTCAAATTTCAGGCACAGTAGTGTTTCACCATTAACAGCTTCTTAACTCATGATTCAACATAGCCCAGATCAATGCATGACACACACAAAATAGCACACGGCAGTGCCTAGGAAAAGGGTGTTGTTCCAATAAATGTTGTGGCATATCTAATTCTACTAACTCCTAGACAATTAAAAAAAAAAATATTGTATCACAGCAACTTTACCTGCTCATGATCTCAAGTACATAGCTTTCGGAATATAACCAAATTTGTTGCAGCGTGTTGAGGGCTGGAAGTCTAAGTGCACTGTAAGACACAGTTTGAACCAAAATAGAAAGCCATGAATGGGGGTTTGGCAGCAGGTGAATCCCCTTCCTTATTGCTGCTATTTATAACTGAAAGCAAGTAAGGTCATTTCCAATTTAACACTCAGTTCTCAAAACAACTTTTTCTGTGGGAAAGGGAAGAAGGAATGAAAGCTACAAGTATTTCAATCACAACACTCTAAGGCAGTGACTGGAAAGCTTCATAAGCCAGCAAGACACACTTTGACCATTTCTACAACATGAATGAGTCAAAGTCAACATTTAGCGTTCTGTGTATAACTTTTATCTTAATGACAAATGCAGTGAACTTGGAAGAATCTGGCATTGAAATGAGGAGTAAATAAGGAAAAGTAATACTAGCTTTCCTACAGCTTTTCAGATTTTGCATTGGTTGGGCTCATTCGAGAATTTGGTTTGGCTGCAAGTCTGCTTTATAAAGCAGACTTCGATCTTTAGAAACAACTTCTTCCAAAGGGAATCTCCAGCTTCCAGCTCAAACCAGAAACAGTGTGTAAGATGAAAGACAACATTATTGAGTTCCCCGTAACAACAATATCAAAGCACACTGTTGGTCAAGACTTCTGTCCTACTGTCAGCCAGAATCTGTCCTAACACTGTCACCAAGCACATTGGAAGTCAAATAAGTCTTCTGTCAATACACTGCCCAAGTATTTTTCTGCGCCCTCTACATCAAGAAGCTAGGTATTGTACTACAGTCTGTTTACGCTACTAATTTCTGGAAAAACTGAAAGGTGGTCAGCAATGTAGCTAACCACGTCAGGAAGCTGGTTTGTAGATGTTTCTGCACACAAGAGACTGTAAATCAGTTTGTTGCACTGTAGGAAGGGTCACAAATTCTTCACAACCACAATAATCACTGTAGAGTTCTGCATTCTCTTTGCTCACCTGAAGCAGGAAATAGCCTCTGGAACCACGTTTACCAGAGTGCTTAATACAGAACACTGATCAGAATTCTGTTCTTCAAAGTTGGCACAAAATGTTTCATGCCTTCTGATAAGCTATCACAAACTAGTACCAACAGCAAACCAATATAACCTTCCTTGAACTGAAACAAAAGGGCTTCCAGAGAAAAACATGCATGAAATTACAGCAAGTGTTGATGAGATGAAAACATAGCTCAAAAAGTAGAAGCCAGATTAAGGGAGCATGAAGTTTTACACTGGTTGAATCAACATCAACTTGTGCGGATTTAACATGCTCAATCTTTCAAAAACCATATTCAAGAAAAAGATGACACGTCACAGCCACTCACATAACATAAGCACCTCCAACTTCACTGTACTTCCTGTGTGCACTACCACACACAATGTGTTACCTCCACTAGTTCACAAACAACTGTTGCATGCCTAAATCTCACCCCTTAATGTGATGATTTGACAGGAGCATTTCTGCAAGATCCAATACACGTCAATCCATGAAAAAGAACCCTATCTTTACACAGAATATAGCTAACTGAGAAGAAAATGGTATTAATGACAATTGTTCAGCATGGATGGTGCACCTCTGTGACACTGGAGCAACTTGGTAACAAGCATTTCTTACAAAGATTTGGAATGAGGTATTTGTTGCCAAACACGTCCAACACATGAAAACAAGGACTGTGTTTTGTGTTAGCACCAGGCAATGGGAATAGATGTTCCTTATTAAGAGTGGTTAAGGAAGACCCAAATAAGAGCAAGCATCTGTCCTGTGATCTGCCAACCCTTCAGAGAAAGAACTGCTTCTTACAGAGGCCAAGTGGTCTGTCCTTGGTAACTGGACAAAGGAAATTATTCTTATGCCATTCACCCGAAGCATTGAAACTCAAACCTAGTTAGAGAGACATTTTTCCAAAGCCTTACTTTTAATAAAATAGGATTGGTTCTTTCCAAAACAGAAACATAGGATACTAATTCTGGCAATGTATAGAACAATGAGTGCTTGCTATAAAGGCAGACACTCATCTTCCAAGGAATGACCCCTTTACTGTCACAGGCTGCACTCCAATATGCAGCTACTAAGTATTTCAGTAGTGCTTACCACAGCAGCAGTTGGAGAAAAAAAAAAATGCCCAAAAGCCAGGGCAGAGGGGAATTTAAGAACCAGAATCCAACAACCAAAATCCAAGAAGCTTATTTTTGAGTTTTGGGATAAATAGTAATAGAGGGTAACTGAGAATGGATCCGCTTTTATCTTAACTATACATAATATTTACAGAGTACCAACAATGGGCTGCTCACATTCCAGGTGCAAGTCAAGGTTAGCAAGATCTTACCATTTCCTCTATTTTACCATTAGAAACAAACAAGAAACTTAAAAGCACACACTTAACAGTTCATCTTAATTTTAATGAAACTTGCAACATATAAAATCCTAAACAAAGCACAAGTAGAGAGCAAGCCAGAAGCAAAAAAACCTCCTCAAGTTCTTCAGCCAAAGATGGCATTAATGCTCAGGAAGCTGGAATAAACTGTAAGTTACATGCCACTGCAAGATGCCGACAGTTGTGTCACTTTGAGTACAAAAAGAGAAATATATCCCCAGGCAAAATGGATCAAACGCTTTTAACCTTTCCCGAATTGCTGACTATCTCAAGACAAAATATCATTAGGTATGTAACCTAGCTCAAAAACATTAGGTTTGATTTTTAATATTTACTGTAAGACATGGCAATTCACTCATCAAGGACAAAAGGTGCACTTTCATTATCAAAAATAACCGAATTTGTCACTGTACAGCATTATCAAAAAAATACTGACGCGAGTGTTTTCAGAAGTGTTTCTCAGATTATTATGCCAGTACCTTGGATATCCAAGCCTATAATAGAAGGACATGCTTCACATGTTCTTATCCTAAAACGCAGTGTTAAATACAATAGCATTGTTCACCTATACTGTTTATTTTTATCCCACTAACTAATAATTTCAGAAAAAAAGTTGCTACATTTTAATCATAATTTTGGGTAATTCCTGTTCAGTGATATTATGAACACCACCACTGGATTTTGAGTATCAGCTGTACAGGAAACAAACCCCCTACAACAATAAGGTTAGGCAATAAGTAGCATCTATCAGTCAGCTAGACCTCTAATGGGCCACCTCCAGAAGCTGCCGATGTTTGTTGTTTTTTCTTTAAATAATGCAACAATTTCAACATATTAGGTTTCCTGAAAAAGTGCATACTTTTGCAAATTAAGAAAAGACTTTTAACACTATTAACACTGATGTGTAAAATCTACTCTCCAAGTTTCTCAAGTATCATCAGAATACAGCAATTCAGATTTCTTATTTCCATCATGCTCAGTGAGTCTATGAAAGATTACTGGAGAAAGGGATGTGAAAGAAGGGATAGAGGGATACAAGTCTAATAAAGCTTCAAACTTAAGCCGTAGGTCAAAATATGCCTGCAGAAGTCAGTATTTCAGATGATATTTTCAAATCCAAACCTGACATTTGGGCTCTGGAACTCAATTTGCCATGACACACATAGTTACTTCCCCCTTGCCCATCAANATAGTGACTTCCCCCTTGCCCATCAAGGTCTCTGCCTTCTCCTTTGACAGAGCAACTACATGCCTGTAATGCTTCTGAGAAAGATAAAATCCTGATCACTCGGCCAACCCTATATATGCAATGCAAGGGAAAAATTGTTCCCCCTACGCTCTCAACTTAAATTGTACTGTTTGTGGCTGAAGTTGAGGACTTGTACTGTAGCGTGCATAACCAGATCAACCCTGCCCGTATGGCGACCCAGCTCTGATCCCCAAAACTGCCAGAGTCCACAGATTGGCTACATGCTGTGTGAAGAGAAAGAAGTATCAGATGACAGTAGAACTTGGCCTNACATCACCATTCTACATAAGAGAATGCTGCAAAAATAGTTCCAAATTTCAGTTCATGCCTAGACACTTCAGCAGTTTAAGCACAAAGACCGGTCCTTGTCTCTGACTTACAATAACCATGTTAAAGCATTCAAAATCAATACCATGTACTCCTGAGACTTTCTATTTATCCTTAAGAAGTCAAGCAAATCATCTTAAAGTTAGATTACTTCTATTCTTCAAAATAAATTAATATATAGTTCTTTCTGATCATCAACACTAATGAGGTGGATTTATTTTGATATGTGGGTTGAAATATCCTCAGTAGTCAACTGCCAAGGCCACAGGCTGTATTGGTGCCCATTTAGTCAGATTCAACACAATGTACATGCTTATTTTACACACACATTCCCTCAGAGCCATTACTCTCCTGTACACAGATTTCCACAGTGCTTCAAAGGCTTTGACTCGTGCCTCTGTGTACAATTGAAAACTTGTGTTCAGTAGATTAGAAGATACCATGTATATGCAACAGAAAGCACAACTTCACCATTTCATTAATAACTTATATTATCTTCAAGTGCAGTAACTGTCACACAGCAAGGTTATTCTTTTGACACTTTATGGAGGCAGCCCAAACTGCTATTTATAAAATGCTTTTGGAGTAATTTATAAAGTGTAATTCATCTCTATAAAGCTCAAAAACCAACAGAAAACCTTTCTTTACTTGAACACTCCCCCTCTCTTACAATTACTAACTGTGGTTTATGTTTTATATTGTATGTACAGTTTTCTACATTGCCTGAAGAAGCACTTTTCTAAGTTCTAAGCCTAAACCCATAGGGCCTAGATGTACCTAGGAAGTGAAATATATTTTCCTTAATTTTCAGGATCCCATGGTCACCTTGGAGACCTAAACACTAGCTATCTCTATTATGCATTTCCAGCTTATATGGTTGTTAACACCACCTTAAAAAAAAAAACCAGAAAAACAAACCACTAAGTGTAGTCAAAGCATAGG
>VYZV01042719.1:38844-66145 GCA_013401275.1 Pandion haliaetus
CCCCGTTTGCATTGTACCAAATGCAAGGGAGTCTGAGCACACACGTGGGTTCTACATTAACAATCCGTGATATTACTGTTACTATACTAAATGAGGTACTCCATCAGCCTGCCATTTGATGATCCAGTTTCTGTCATTTTGGTAATGAGAAATATCTATTTTTGCTGCAGTACAGTGGATACAAAGAACAGAAGTATAACTTCCTGGTTCCCTTACATTATTTCAACTTACCAAAATTTGCAGATAAGTGCATTTCCCTTGAAAAAAAATAGTCACAGTATAGATGAAGCTGAACGTGCTTACATCAATGTACTTGCATAATCCAAAACTTCTTTAGCATTTCCGAGGAAGTTCTGGCCTTTCATTTCTTTCCTATTCAGTCCACCACTGTTCTCCTGGAGTATTGTTAAACTGATTTTACTGGTCATAGCTGCAGCATTTGAGATAATATTAATCTGCATGGTGTAATAATCTCCTGAGATTAAATCAGACTCCAGTTGCAGTTATCAGCTGTGACAGGTAATGTTTACGATTTGTTGTGATTGAGTGGAAAAAGAACATTTAAAAAAAATGTATATATATATAACATTTCTACGCTTTATTTGTGTTCAGAGAACATTTTAAAGTTAAGACATTCTATCAGGCATCTGACCACTTCTGAGGTTACATTTTCCTTCCATCTCAGCTGTTCTAACACTTTATCTTTCCATCTCCTAATTACTAAGTCCCAGGCTTTAAGGGTAAGTGTGCTTTGTCAGAGCCAGAACTATGACAACCTTATGCATTTCTAGAAAGCGAAATGGGACTGGCGTGTAACTATCAGGGACATTGTCTAGTGGTTTGCCAGGTGGGACAGTAAGGTTGGGGACCTTTTTTTTTTTTTCACCTCGGGAGGCAGATGTTAAGCAGTCTTCCAAAACAAAGGCACAAAACGTCTACATAAACTATCCATAAATGCTGTCTTAATTGTTCATAGGCCTCTGTTAATCTTTGTAGTGAAATTATTTTAGGACTCTGGTACTTAAAATAGCCTTTGGATGACAGCAATACTGGCATATTTAGTGATGTTTCAGGTGAAGTAGAACTCAGTGATGTGTGCAGGGGCCTTCAATGAAGTATGCTATAAACAGTTTTCTCATCTGTCATTTGAAATACATTTTAAATCACTATTTCAGAACAGGTCCATTAAAATGCAGCATAAATCATACCCAAGCATGTAAACTAGATTCTGTGTGTGTGTGTGACCAGATTACTTTAATAACTACATTAGAAGGCTTTGAAAGATAAGCGTAAGACACATAGTTATAAAAATGGCATTTCTAATGAGTCAAGTTTATCCTTGATGAGTAACGTTAGGCAAAAGTCAGCACTGTCATTATTACTTTAGCATTAGCAGGCAATGGTTCTGAGTGCACTAATAGCCCTTAATTGCCCTGACCAACCTCACCTGGGGCCTCTGCCCACACCCTCTGCCCATGGGCCCAGGAGCTCCACATAAGCTCAGCTCTGGCTGTTTAGTTCTTGTGTGGGTTTGGTTATGCATTTGTTTGGTTTTAGGTATGGGTTTTGCTGATTTAGATTCTGCTCTGTAGACTGAGTTCCTGGTCTGATTTTGAATGCACTTTATAGATGGACCTGCTGTGGGGACCGCTAGACTGTGTCTGATCCTGTTTACCTTCACTAGGCATCATCTTGACCTATGGACTGATTTCCTAGCTGGACCTTGGATCTGCTGTATTGATGTCAGTCTCTCCAATGAGCTGAGTTTGGGGTTGAACCTGTCTGTTATCCCAATACTTGTTTTGCTAGCCTTGCTTGGGTACTGCAGGATGGCTTTTGTGTTGATGGGTCTGTTATTGTATGTGGCTCCCAATTTCCCATTTTGGGGGAAGCAGCCAACTCTTGTTGCTCCCTGGCAAATACAGGCTATGGTACAAACTGATTTCTTATACTGTTCTAGTGCTTATGTATTCCTTATTGTTCTAATAATCTTGCTATTGTTTGTGTTATCACTATAGAAGGAGATCTAATCTTGTTAGGCACTAAGTGAACATAGAATAAAAGCTCATTCCTTTCCCTAAAGTGCTTGCTACCTAATTATGCTGTAAGGAACAGCAGATTGAATGAGACAGATGGGGAGTGTGAGCAAGATGTTAGTGGCCAGCATCACATAGTTCTGTTTCCATGCATCAGCAGCCTAAAGTATTGTCTGGTATTTTAAAGTGCTGTAGTATAGGAAAGCTTGGAAGAGATGTGAAGGAGACCAGGTAAAATGTCTTCAGGCATATCTGAGGTGTCCCTCGTAACATGCAGGTTGGTAATGAATTGTACAGTCGTAAAAATGTAGGGCTGCAAGAAACCCAAAAAATCAACTTTCTGTGCAATGGCAAGGTATGTAGATCCTCTGGGACTGCTGTTTGCTTAACCATTTTGTTAAAATTGTGAGGCCAGGAGATGCTGCAGCATTTCTGTGTAGCTGGTTCTGGTGTTCTAGGAGCCTTCGAGGAGCCAGTCCAGATCTGTGGTGCTAACTCATATGACTTCTTATTGTACTGATCTCTTTGGTCATGGTAGACAAATGGATCATGATTCTGACTTTTTATATTTGTTGAAATGATAACTTTATAATTGGAAGAATCAACTGTTTTCTTTCTTCTGCTTGACTAACACCTATTTAGGTATTCTTGAGAAGATTACTAATTTCTTTGGGATTCCTGCGCTTCCCTCTGGATCATTATGACTTTATGTATGCCTTTCAAAATCTGGTGCAGCCCTCTGTATTGGCTTTTTTAGCTTTCCTTTGTGGATCAAATTAGCTTTCTAGATAACTCTTGCTATTCTGATTTCTTTCCTCTTTGAACCTCTCTCTACTAACTGAGTTTCTTGACGTTGGGCCACTTCCTCAGTATGTTCTGGTCATTCTGGATTCTTAAGACCAGGAGTACTCACAGGTATTTTAAACTGCAGAGGCTACCTTTGCTAGTTTGAAGACTGTACAAAGGGTATCTTTTTTTCTTTTTTTTTGTTTTTTTTTTTGATACCACAGTGCCTGCTATTGTGGGCAGTTCATGGGCTTTACAAAGATTGCTTAAGTATCTCCGCTACCTTGGGTGACATTGCTGCCATTTGACTTTATCACAGTCACCACCTTCTCCCCACCTTCCTTGGGCAACTTCCCAAGACCTCCCTGAGCTGAGAGGCAGTGGCAGCAAAAGGCCCTTGTGCTACAGGTGGAAAAGGCATAGAGGAAGGGGGATTGTTCTGATTTTCTTCTGCATTATTCACTCCCACTTGTAGGTGCAAGGTATCCACCAGCAGGTGTAAGATAGCATATGCCAGTTCTCATGTTAAACACTTTCAGTGAAGGTCCTAGGTACGTGAAGGGAAAGTGGAATTCTGGGTAACAATTTTACTGCTTGCCTTGTGTAAACGCTGCTTCTGTGTTTTTCACTTGACTACATCCCTCTTCCTTATCTATTCCATACCACTGCACTATACAAAAAGCACAGCATTACTGTGTTGCAACAGCTGTGGCTTTATTTTGCATTGGCTTTTTCATTCCTGTAGTTGCCCCTTCCAGTAAACTTCTCGCTCATCCCACTTAACTTACAGACATCCAATTCCATAAGGAAATAATTCATTCTAAAGAGCCATTGCTGAATCTTACTCTTCAGATTTGCACAGTAACTTCCAGAAATTAATTTAGTAGAAAAAAAATCTCTTTGAACTGCTACCCTTAACAAAGCAATTAGGTAACTGAAGGGATCATCTCCCTCTCATCTTATGCTAGCATGCTTACAGTATTCAAGGTCATCTATGGAGTTGTAGCAGTCTTGTCATGACCGTACCAATTTTTCCCAGCTCTACTAATTTTAGTCATGATGGAAAGGCAAGGCACTGACTGATGTTTGTCAATGCAGGATCAGCTGATCTTGTAAAATTCTTCTTTAGCTCTGTAGTTACATTAGTCTAAAATACAATTTCTCTCTGAGATTGTATTTCTCTTGTGTGGTAGTTATTATACGTGCAGAAAATCAATCAGCTGTTTCTAAATGAGAGAATGAGTTTACAGAGTTAACAATTTTGGTAGGGAATACTCAAGACCAAGACTGCAGAAAACAAAGGAGATGTTTTGGTATCTAATCTTAAAAGGAATAGCAGTTTCAAGAGCTCAAAGCAAATGAAGAATAGGATTGTAATTCAGATCTGGTTCCCACAGAAAATGTTAGTCCCAGCAAAGTTAATGTGACACAGATTTGGCAATGTGGGAGGTCAGGAGACTAAGAACAAGAGTGCATCCCTCTCGGTTGTATCCCACATACTACCCAGAGTGGAAGGGTCATAAACTGATCCGCTAGTCAATCAGTCTGGCTGCCCTCAAGCATGGTATTTCTATCATCAGAAAAATTCTGACTCCCGAACAGCAGTGTTTTCTGTAATGCTGTCCCTCAGAAGGCAACCCAAATTGCCTTTTGATCACAAGCCTGCTGTGGCTTCTGACAAACATTTTAACATTAACATTTGCAGCTGAACTACATTCTAGTCTGATGAACACTTCTAGGTTTTCAAAACTGCTGTGGGAAGAATCAGAAAGTCAACGTGAGGGCTGTTGTCCACAAACCCACATGTGTCTAGCTAAGTGATAATGCTCAATATGAACAGTAAGTAATACAGAGTCTTTGGGTTCCAGGTAGTTCTGAGTATAAATATGCATACTGTCCCTGGTTGCTTTTAAAAACGCTTACTAAATTAACATTTATTTTAAGAAGTTTGGCCCTTTATTTAATTTTTTTTCTTGTCCATATCCAAAGACAGAACATAAAGTTTGCTGCACAAAGTACACATGGAAATACTGTATTACAGTTTTGAAAATGGGATTTAGTCTTCTAACCTGCTGGGTTATGGTATAGAGTGATCCAAATCAGATGTGACTTGTATGGAATTACGTTGAACTTCTTGCTTTGTCTGAAATTCATATCATGCAGCAATAATGGTGCTTTTTCAATTGCCTGTATTTTAAGGATGCTGATAAAGCACTGGAGCAATGCCAGGTATTTTAGGAAATACGTTGCTGTTTCCCTGGCTCCCCAGATGTTACAAGACATTAAGTTTGTTGCTGGAATAAAGGTAATTTTTACTATATTTCTTTAACTATGGTGATTCAGTGTTATAGAAAAATCTTCACCTTTAAAATGAGAGATGTTGTTAGCACCTTGTCTTCAAATCATTTAGATAACATGCACTATAATGTATGTAACTCTGTTTCTTTTCTCTTTTACAATCTCCTTCGATGACTGGTAACAGCTGTGCCTCATTTTATCACGTTTTATTGTTCAGAATTACTGATTATTTGTTATGATTTATAACAGCAAAAGTCTTTGATGCTTTAAAACAATGCAATGCAGACTTGGACATATTTAAATGAATCCAGCAGATGCATTGTCTGAGCCTGTGCGGTACCAAAGGAGAGAGCTATAGTTGACACAGGATTATTTCCTGCTGGAGGTTTGCCAAAGAAAAATTGGCAGCAGTCACACTATTCTTTATTGCAAGTCTCCTCTAATGTGTGTGTTTCATAAAGCACTAACATCTGGGCCCACGGAGTAAACTTCATGTGTACAAACAGTACAACTCTTCAAAATCAATATTTATTTGTGAACTTTTTCACTCAAGGAAAAACATCCCAGAGTATCAGCTTCGGGGCCACGTACTACTTTAGCACTGCTTTGCGTTTGTGGAGCTGAAGTATTAGATAAGCTTTGTTCCTTCCTGTGCTTCCCGTTCAGTTGCTATGTTCTCTTTATGGCCACACAGGGATTTCCATGGCATGGCCCCAGGATTCTGTAAGCAGCCAGCACTGCTGCAATTATTGATCTCTGCTGGACAGCCAAGGAATGAAATCACAGGAAAATGGAGCTGTCTCTTGGGATGGTTACCTCTAAGGTAAGGCACGTGGTAGGGCAGAGCACAGGAAGACATAAATCATCTTGGCTGATGGGAAGCCACCTACATTCATTCCTCAATCCATTTCTCCCTTCCCTGTTTCTGTGTTTTTTGTTTTTTTTTCCTCATCCTCATACCTTACTTGGTGCATAGCAAGTTGAGTGGGTGTTATAAGTGGGTGTAACTTGGGCATGGAGCTGTGAGCATGGGCAAGTGGGCTTGTATGTTCTGCAAAGGCTTGCAAGTCTGGCTTTTTCCACAGCAAGAGGGAAGACCTGCTGAGTGCTTACTTCTGCTGTACCAGGTTGCTGGCCTTTTAAAATAGCTATTCCCATACCCGGTGACAATCGGGTTGAATTTTTTCCTAGATCTTTAGAACCCTGTTGTGTCTCTTGTTTGGGTTTTGTTTGGGGTTTTTGGGGTTTTTTTGTTTGGTTGGTTTGTTTTTGGTTTTCGGTTTGGTTTGTTTTTTTTTTTTTTTTTTTTTTTAGGATGTGAATCAAATCCTGAGGCCTCCTCAAACAGGAGAAGCGGGAAAGTTCTCTTTCTTTTTAAGAAGTATACCTACATACAAACATAGGTTATTGTGCGGTAGAAACATGCTAGTGTATTTGCTCGACGGTATCTTACTGTATTGCTGACCAATACTCACCTAATGTCTGAGAAAAAGGGGGGTGGAAGATAAAGGAAGTTATTCCTCATTGCCGGTGCCAATGCTTTGAGTAGGTTGAGGAGCTCTGAGAGAGATTCCAATATGTGGATGGAATTTTGCTCCATAAGCAAGTGGCTGCATAGAAGTAGACAATCAATAACAGGGGGGACAAAAGAAGTTATTGTAAAAAGGGCAGTAGGTTCTTTGTAGTCAGTCTTCTATAATAATGTCTTAAGTCAGTTTATCCAACTCTATCCGAATGGGTGGAGAATGTGATATTATAAAAACCTTATGAAGTAGATTAGCTTGTACAAGGACTGTGTGGGAAGACAAGAGCCACTCCTGACATTAAGTGGGAGAGTATAATTATACTTAACTCAAACTTTTCCGTAACTTATCTTAAGGGTAAATGTGCAAGTGGAGTCCTGGTCTGTCAGTACTGAGCAAGCAACCTCTCCTTGTGTGCATGTTCTTTGTGCATATAGGGATGGCCTGTATTTAACTTTTTAAACGGTGTCTAGATCTTGTGATATTCTTTTTTGCAGAGGCATTTTATAGGTATTTGTGCTAGTGCAGTTGTTTCTGCTTCCCTCTCTAATCAGAGCACATCTCACATCTTGTTTGTGCACACCCGACCAGGTTTAAGACTAACATTCTCAACCAAGTAATTAATCATTTTGTATTATCAAATTCATACATAATCAGCTTTTCACCCATGGGAATAGCAAATTAGATCTTCCTTCAGTAAAATGGAAAATTCACACTCTTCACCTGAAATCACTGACAGCCCATAATTAGTATGAAAATATAAATTACATGGAATAATTTTATTTAAAAAAAAATAGATCAGTGCATCCTTTATTTTGTTTCCTATATATCCTTATCTTAGGCTGCTTCAAAAGTAAACTGCCTTTTCTGTGACTTCATTGATAAATCTCTTGACTGTTGTTGTCTCCTGTTGATGTGTTAAGTCAATAATGATCTAACAGCCTTTTTTTTAATAACAACAGTTATTAATGAGAACTGTATTACTTTGGGCATGCCTGAGGACTGGAGGGAACATAAACGTAACAGCCCTGACTCTGTTCATTTTATACTTGGCTGCGAGACACCTCTGTACTTGCTGGGTTTTTGGGACATTTTAGTGTTCAGGGTTGGCCTCACCTGTTCAGTTGCCCTACCTCCTGCTGGGTGGTGGGAAACTAAGGGTGGCTGGCATTGTTCCTTTTCCCATCCTCTCTGTTTCAAGCACATCTCCTGTATTTCTATAGGAAGCCACGCTGCCAACCCTGTGCTGCTGCATCAAACCCCTTCCCTGGACGTTAGTCCCTGAAAGGGACCACTTCCATCCCTTTTCTGCTGTCTGGGTAATGCAAATGAACTGGGGCGCCCTGGGGCAGCTAATGCACGTGGATGTAACTACATCCATTAGAACAGGGCTAAACATTCTCTAATCTTTTCTTTTCCATTTTAAAGATCCCATAACAGAAGAGTCTATTAAATCTACTAATTGTAATCGGGTCTTGTGGATTTGGCAGTTTTCCCTTACTCCCTAACCAGCTTTACTATTTTTGCCAAGCCACCCCTTCCTCTCCAGAGCTGACCCAGCACTTTGCAAGCCTGGATGCGAGACAGCTTGTCCTAACTCTGGAAAACAGACCTGTGGATTTCTTTCCACAGATGTAATGAATTCTGCAAAACTGTTTGTTCTTCTTTGATTGTATTCGTCACTTCAAAGGCAAAATTTACTCTTTCAGGGCAGACTTGCTTTCCTTCCAGAATGGGTTAATCTTCATTGTATTATATGCTCTCCCTCCTCAGCTTGCAGGAAGGGGGAATGAGAGCACAGCAACAGCATCAGCTCTACAACTTCTATATGGATAAATCCCTGATGCTTTCCTGGCTGGAATATGTTGCATATGAATGTGAACTATTACGCATTTCATGGTCAGTTGCTAAGAAAAAAGGTATCCCACAGCAGGGGAGCAGTACAAGGTCTGTTATATCACTCCTGCCTTGTGCTCAGGGAGTGTGTTGTGGGATTTTTAGAGTAAACCTTTCTTAATCATGAAGCGTGTGCTTAGACTTCACTGAGGTATCCTAAGGGAAACTTGGCACATACTTAGGCCCTTGCACACCATTCTACACCCTGTATTGCGCATCTCTGGCTTCATAGTTTGTGGGGTCTTTTTCCAAGTGCCCTTGCAACAATTTGATCATTCAAATAAAGTACAAAACAAGTATGTTACCTTTTGAATGAAGTAGGTGTCTGTGTGAACACGTGTGTACATGTACGTGCTTACCTAATTTATTTACCAGAGAGAAGTAAGTAGCAGTAGTGACCTTGGCAATTTGCACAGAGGTGGTTTTTAATAAAATCTACAGCATGATGTTAAAAGAGTTAAAATCTAGATAAGGTGGAAACTGGCACATACTGTATATAAAGATGCATATAAGTTTCTATTTCAACCTTGCAGGCAAGATTATTGATATATAAATAATTTCTAGTGAGATGAAGATACAGACATAGGTAGAAAGCACGGACAGAGTTGAAGTTGGGATTTTTCTTTACTTTCAAAGGAGGTTAATCTCTTTGGTGCTTGGCAGGGCTAGATCTAGGCAGAGGCAAAGGAGGCAGAGTGCGCCCTGGCAGAGCCCTGAAAACCAGACTGGCAGCTGCTGCTGCCAGGACAGGGGCTGAGAATGTATGAAACAACAGCTACTTCAGGAAAATGGGGCACATGAGCCTTTTCTTTGATCCTGTTCACTTTTGTGTGGCAGGAAAGGCCAGCTCTGGGTGTAACCTAGGCAGTTCATCCTCAGGACAGCACAACTTATCACTTATGCTGATAAGAAGCTTTGAACCAGCTCTGGTGGTTGGCTTGCCTTCACTCTGCCTTCCAAATAAAATGTGTACAATTATTCATTAGCCACTTTACATAAATCAAACAGATACTGTAGGGTTTTTTTTTTTAAAAACAAAAAAACCCCCAAACAACAACAGCTTTCAGAAAAGCTATTTTATGAGTGGTGGCAGACATTTATGGATATTTACAGACCGATGAAATACTTAGACCTACATGAAATGAAATACAAAATATTAGCAGAACTCAGTTGAAAAACTCTTCTTGAATAGCAGAAAAACTCAGTTGTTCTAGCAGAGCACCAAGCTGTGGACTCTGAGGCCTGAAGACAGAAGGGACAAGATGAAGAAATACAGGAAAGTTGTTCCAAACAAGATGTCAAAGTTGTAGATAAGGTTTTCATATTATTGTAAGGCTTTGTGAAGGCACCTAGAAGCAGCCAGTTGTGAACTGGTGGAGGAAGTGAGGGATCAAGACAGTCTATGAATAATCATCTTGTTAATAAGTGTTGCTTTTACTTTTCCACAATTCTATCCAGAAAGAACTGTAATAATGTCTCCAATTGTTGCCGAGTTCAATGAATAAGTTTCTCCAGTGGCACACATCCAGCCATTTCTGTCTTCCAGGCTTTATGAGATGGAATATTTTTCCGTCGCTCAGAAGCATGATCTCTTCTGTGGCCACTAAACTGGCCAGAGATCTGAATTTCTGCATAGGAGTCGAGACTGCAGATTCTTCCAACTATCTAAATAAACACAACAGAGGTTTATTTGCACAATTTTAGGTGCAGCCACCTCTACGTGAGACAAATATTGATGGATTTGGCAGGAATGTTGCCATGCGAGGAGCAAAAATGAGTCCTCCTTCACTATTGCACTTTGAGGAATGACACTGAAGTGCCACAATGTACAGCACTCAGCATCTGGACATAACTCAGATGTGCAATTAAATGTGTAGTCAATTGATCTACTTGTTACAATGATAAAAAAAAAATTAAAAATCCACTTTGTTAAATGTATTTCTCCCAGAGTTTCAGTAACTATGGGTGCCCCTGGATCCCTTTCCTGCTTGTCATGATTTATGTGTTACCTCTTTCTACCACTCCATCAAAGCACTCTGTGTCTTTGATTATTTTTCTATGCTCAGACTCAGCATCTTGCATCAGGATTGAATGTCTCAGCAATAGCATCATATTTGAGAGTTGTGAATGCAGCAATAACGAAAAGGTAAAATCAGCTAGGTCTATAGTGGCATTCTTTTTCTTGGAGGAAAAAAAGTTCAGTGGGCAAGGACCAGTTTTCTAAAGGTACCTGTCACCTAAAAAGGCTGATAGACCCTTGTTGTAGTGTTGAAAATCAGCACAAGTCCTGCTAATCTGCGCCCTTATCTGTGAAAAAAATCTATCTTTTACTGATTGATCTTGCACCTATTGAAGTTGATGGCCCAAGTCCTGCTGAAGTCCATGGGGCAGGATTAGGTCTTGCCACAGTTTGCTTATGAGCACTAGCATCCTTGCTTTCCTGATGAGGGCAAAGTACGTGGTGAAGTGATGAGGCAGAGCCCTGTTTTGGGGCTAAGCAGGCACTTCCAGGTGTTGCTGAGTTAAGGCCGTAAGCTATGATAGTATCAGACCTCCAGCCTGCCAGACATAGACTCTCTCTCTCTGTGCAAGTGTTTAGGGAATCTTAAAAATGGCTGGCATGGTACTGAAGCAATAGCTATATCACAGGATTAATGGTTGCATTTTATAAGGTATTTTTTAGGGAGCTGGCAACTGCAACCTGTGTGACACAATGTACTGGGCTATTCCGTTCACTGCTGCTGAGGTTGCCGGGATAATTTTCCAGTCAGGCAGTTGCAGTAGTACAGCAAGCAGTACTAGATGGTACTATTAAATTTAACCATTTGGCCTTGGGGATGATTTCAGCATTCCTTCAATAACATGTAACAGTGCTGAACTAGAGATGTCATACAAATTAGAAACAGAGTTTGCCCAGAAATGTTTTGTATTCCTTAAGTATTTAATTCAATTTTATCCTAATATAAATTTACCCTAGCAGTTCTACTTGAATTTTACTTAGTGTTACTTTATACTCATAAAATTGAAGTGGTTGAATATCTCTTACCCACCTAGGGAGGAAGAAGTTTCTCTCCTACAGCAACAGAACAGGCTCTGTAGTGTGCTTTCCACTGTCAGTGCCAGCCTTTGCCCTCAGAGGCTGGCATGCAAGCTTTGCAGATACCTCAATCTTTCCCTAGGAAATATGATTATAGTTTCTCATGTATCACGCATGGTTGGGGGTAAGGAGCAAGTAGAAAGGAAAAAACCAGATATTCTTAAGTCCCTTGTTGAAGGTAATGATTCACTAAAAACGTGAGCGATTTCTCTACTTGTTACCTGCCCCAAATGAACTTTTTCATCATTATCAACTGTAGCCCAAGAATAACAGATGTAGGGAAAGCATTTGTAACTGCACTTCGTTTACAGGTTTAGGAACCTGGAATCAATTTTCTAAATATTTTGATACTGTAGTTACCTTCCACAGTCTTGTTAACATAATGTAGTCTTTGCACTTCTGTTGCACAGATTGATTTGACTCAGGGAGTTGAACAGTGGAGGGAGGAGGAGGGGAAGGCTGTGCAGTGCAGCTTTGCAGCTACAATGTGGAGGGATCTGTGCTATAGTGACAGCCACAGATCTTTGTGCCCCAGCCACACAGTAAAAGGGACATCTGCCCCTTTGCCCAGGAGATAGTAAAAGGGACATCACTGACACACTGAACTCGACATGGTTGAGCAGCATATGTTGCAATGGTTGTACCTCCTTTTTGTGAGGCACATATTGGCCTTGGACGATTTGCCAAAACCATAAAATAGAAGTTGGCATTTGCACTACCAATTTTTCTGAGTAACTGCAGGAGTAAGCTGATATGGCTATGTCTCCTTCTAGAACCCAGTCTCCTCAAGTAATTGAACATGTTAGCTGTAAGCAGGAGCAGGCTTTTTGTTTTAAGACTTACAATATGAAATCATCTTACACTTGATATTCACCCCTGTTGTCCCCTCTTTTTATGCATTGCACTTTGGTAAGGCAGATTTCCATTTGCTCCGCTGAAAGCTCTCCAAAGCTGAGACCGCAATCTGCTGTGAGCTAATAAGAGCAACCAGGGATTTACATGATCATAATGCCCTTGTGTTGAGGCACTGCTGGGTACAGGAAAAATGATTCCAAAGTGTTGAAATGATGCCGCCCTCAGACAGGAGGGGTATATGCACAAGTCTTAACTGAATTTTTTAATGAGTGTCAGAAAACTAAGAATGACATGCAGCAAGGGGTCAACCCAGGATGCAGCCTGCCTCATAAAACAAGCAGGGATCTCTGTTGCTTTTCTGTTTGTAAGGTAGGTAGCAAGCCCTCAATACAGCCATCTTAAATTGTATACTGCTTCTTTCCCCATCCTGCAGACCCAGGATGCACATCAGGCCTCCAATGTGACTTGCTTTTCAGTTATCTGAGAAACCAAAAATGCCATGTTGATAAGCCACAATTCAGATTTCAAGCTCAACCCAGATGGAAAAAAAATACTTCTTCCAGTGAAAAAATGGGAAATGAAGGCCAAATGAAAATGCAGCAGTGACTTTAAGTGCTTGAACAAAATCAAGATACCTCTGAATATGTTAAGGACTAGCGTTAGTGGGGAAATTGGATTCCAAGATGCCATCCTGTTGCACTGCATTAGAATTAATGGAAACTGAAATGACTAACATTAATTGTTGAGTCTTGATCAATAGAATAATTTATAATTTCACCGCGAAGTTCAATTTTAGCTCATCTCTGTGATGTTCCATGTCAGTAACGGGTTTTCTCACTGGAATTTAAGGAAAAAACCTAACCCTGTAACGCTTGTCATTTCAGTAGTAAAGCAAAAGGCTTTGACAGGGATTGCCCCTTTCAATCTCTTAAGTCACCAGAGTCCCTGCATATGAACACATAGCTGAATCATGAGGTCTCAAAGGTTATGCTGCTTCTACACCAAGGGTGCCAAGGCCTAGGTGCTGAGGATTTTGTGGCTTTCCATACTTCCCGGACAATGGCTGGAATCGTCACTAGCTTATGTGGGACGTCTTGGTGTCTTTTCAGTAAGTGCTGATGTTCACATTACAATATTCAGAAGAGGTTGGGTGAGGTGCACCTCTGTCCAGAAGTGAGAGAAAGGGGTTGGAGATAGCTGGCTATTTGACTAGATGTAGCTGGGAGCATGGCATGTGACTGAAATCAGTGTATGTTTTGCCATAGATTTTAGTGAGAGCTGAACTGTCAAGGGCCTGACTTCAGGAAGACACGTAACTGCCTATATGGATAGACTTAGGTAGTGCAGACTGTAAAAGCACCTGAGCTATAAGTGCAAGCTACATAATTTAGATGCTGCTTAAAATCTCATTTAAAGAGCCTCTATTAAGTTTGTTCACATCACTGCATGCTTAAATGCATCTGCAACTCTGTCACTACACATTTATTTCCTTTGTACTTTGCCTCCTTGAAAACAATCATAAGCACTTCCCATTGAGCTATATGGCTTAAATCTTACTGAAGCAGGGCAAAAATCCCAAACAGCTTAGAGTCCACTCAGGTGTCAAAACCTCACCCCTGGTGCCAGCCAGGTTGTCTCACTGCAGGGATAGAGGTCCAGCACTGTAGCACAGGTACAGCCCGCTCATCACAGGGTGCTCCCCAGTTGTATGTGGCTGGAGATGTGCAGCAGTGAGTGCTGGCAAGACAGCTATGAACTGGTTACAGTTTGAAATAGCAGAGATATTAGACAAGGGGAAAAAAGGAAAGGGAGAGCATGGCATTAGATTTTCTACACATTAGTGACGGTGGAGGGAGTCAGTAACAACTTTGTAGTTTTGCAAGGAAATTTATACTGCTTCAGAAAACTTGGCCACAGGGCAACAGTGCCTACCAGTCTCACAACTCAAAATCCCTTTCTGGCTCCTAGACGGGTTTTGCAGATGTTTCTTGTGTGTTTAGAGACTGCTTCTGCCCAGCAATTCAACGAGGGAATAGTAAGTATTCTCCTGCCCAATGCTGAAGTACAACCCTTCTAACAGGGAACCTATGCTTATCACCAACTCTGGGGTTTTTTTTTAATGTAGAATATTTGAGGGGAAAACAATCCCAAAATAAACCCAAACAAATCCCATGAAGTAAGATGCTTTTTGTTTATACTTATTAGTTGGAACCATGTCAACAGTGAACAGCTCTCAAGTTTTTCTGAAGATTTTAATACCATGGTGCAGACTAGATTATGTTACCAGAGCCCAGTCAGTACACCTCAAGTAAGCCTGTATATTTCAGTGTGTCTCTCCAAGAGGAAAGAGCTATTACTTCAGTGAGCATGGCCAGCTCTGGGCTTTTGCAGTAGCATGATTAATTTCCCCCAGGTGACTCAGAACTGTGTTTGTCACAACATCAAGTAGTAGGAAGTTATGATTGTTACCTGCATTTTTACAGGTGACTAGACAAAAGATATTAAAATTAAGTTGACACGTATCAATGTTTTTGAGAAAATTATACCCTATTATTGATAAATGCAAGGATTGACTTATGGGTCAGTGAATTGAAAAACATGGAAATCATGCACTGTATATCTTTGCCTCCCCCAGTTTTAAATGAGGTATTCAAGATAAAGCAATGAGATTTTTCCGTCTCACCTTTTGGCAGGTTTTTGGTGCATTGGTTGCTTTATAATTTCATATCCTATCTATCGGTTTATAAAACTTCCAGGTGTTTGGCTTACTTTGTACATGTTGTTAAAATCAGAAGGAGGTTCAAAAAAAAAAAAAAAGAAACCAACCTAGGAACAAACAGATGTGGCTGTGGGCCTGTATCATTTTGGGGACTCCTTAAGTAAACTCATTAAATGTCTACTGTTTCACTGACAAAACTTACGTAAAACATTATGATTACCTATATCTTAAATTTTCTTCAGTTTGTTACATGCCCTGATATCCTGCAGAAGAATTAAAGTATCTGAAAAAAAAAAAAAAATTCCCTCCTCTCCTTCACTCTGAGTTTGCAAAAATTGAAACCAACAGCTGTTCCAGAGCCAAAAAGAAATAAAAAGCATGTAGCAGGTGGTACCATGTATGTATGTCTAATTGGAGTCTAACAATCTGCTAGCCAGTTAACGAATAGTGAGGAATTTGATCATGATTGAGGCAAAGAAGGAGAGCAAAGAGAATGGGAAAGAGAGAGAAAAAGTTTTGGCCCAGAAAATTAGCATCTTTATACAGGAGAGTAATAAGTGTAACTAGGAGCAGTGAGTCGTGATATTCTCTGTCTTTTTTGAAATGTTTCCTCTTGACTAGTCACTGTCTAGAGAAACTGGCTATAAACGCCAAGAAACCTGGTGAAATGATGGCATGTCTGGTATGGGGTTCAGTATAAGTAAACCTGATGAACTTTGTCAGGTGACAGTGCAGCTCATGGTTCAGAGACTCATGCAAAGCAGTGGTATGTGTGCTTCTGGGGCTCCTTTCACATACAGTGCATCTCTATGTCTCCGCTCACTCCTACCCTTTGAGGGATCAGTGATGTGAACGTACCTTTTCATTTGCAAAGTCTGATGGCAATTTATTTCAGCTGTGTGAATGGACTGTTTCCACACAGCTTTCTCCAGCCTCTGTCCAGAAAATATAATTTATCTGGGTTTCTGTTGGTGACCAAAGTCAAAGTATTCTGCCTCTCTCCTCTAACATAAAGAAATGCTTTGCTTGAAACACACTGTGCGAAGGGTTTGGATGAGGGCAGAGAAAATTTCCTCCCTTAAGACAAGGAAAAAACCCTGTCCTCCCTGAGGTCTGAAGTGCAAGAAATCAGAAGAAATTCAGAGCTGCAAGATGCATGATCTTGCAATTAGGAGCAAGAACAAAACCCTCTGCACCAAAACGTGAGCCATTTGGGGAGAATGGCTTAGTCTTAACAGTCAGTGATGAGATCCCCATAAGCAGTCCTGAAAAAGACCTGTTTTAGGAGATCTGTTTCCCTCAGATACAAGAAATATTCCTGCTTTTATACAAAGCACTAATGAGATCTCCTATCACAGGGAAGGGTAGGACTATTGTCTTCTACAAGAGGAGACTAAAAGACTGTGACATTTATCTGCAGACAGGCTGAAATAACTGTCCTCTGTAGAGCATGGGAGGGTGAACGCTGGTGGGAAGGAAGAAGGGAAAGAATTGTGTGAGGTTCAGGAAAACATCGGTGTAAGGACAGATGAGCCTGGACTGGCCATGAATAAATCTACCCCAGAAGGATTTGCAGTAGTGATTGGGATCAGCATCAGGAATGGCTTTCCTCTGGGAGAAGTAGGGCTGAAACTTGGCTTCCTTTCATGATGCAGCAGGGTAAGATGATGATGATGGGGAATTGGGTAACGCAATGTTTGCAATAGAGAGCGATCATGCTCAGAGACTGAGGAGGCCTCCTCCAGCCCTGCATTCCTTGTCCAAAAATGGCATAATCTGCAGACTTGCTTTGTATAAATAGCCTGGGCTTCAGAGAGAAACTCCAATACCAGCAGTAGTTGCTGGTAACAGGAGAGGGATCTCCATACCAGTTGTACACAGCCAAAGCCTTATCTTGGCTTGGCTGCTGTTTCTGCCTCAAACATCTGCAAGAATGGGTTTAGAAAATTGATTTGATACATTAAGACAAGCTGGATTTGGAGATAGCAGAAACCTGGTGCGCGCTTGACTTCTAGGAGAGGCGGAAAATGGAGTCCTGGAGTAAAGTGTAATCTACAGCAGGACAAAAGATAAAAGATGAAATAAAGTGTAATCATGCAATGCTATCTAGTAAATGTTTTAATAAACTTTTATGAGATGCAATATTCCAAGTCTGCTAGATTAGCTTTCTTTAGTCAATGTTTTATGGTGTTTCAGTTGCATAGAAATGGGAGTGAGAAGAACCACGATAAATGGATTTGTATTCTGACTAGCACCAGTCAGTATCAATGGAGAAATAAAGGGGTGGCATGGGAAATGTGCTCCATAAAAGGATCAGCATTGAAAAAAATCTAGTAAAAATTAAAAACACATGAAATCTGCTTTGGGAGCTCTGAAGAAGGAAATTGCTACTGTTCTTGACGTTACAGATTTTAAGTGAGATGTTGATTCAAAAGCAACATAGAAGAAATACACAGGAATATACCAGCAATTCCCTCATAAAAGAACCTTTTTAAAGCACTGTATTTTTTTGTATGGAGCTCAACCTCCCCAGTGAAAAAGATGTTCAGGATGGATAGAAACATTAATGTTGGAAACTCTGGAGTCACAATTGCTAAGTTAGGTGAAAGCTAGCATGGCATATATTGGCATGTGATTCTTTTCTCACTCATGCAGTGAAAGCCTAAAGTCAGCAGGATCACACAGAGGTAAAGCCAGCATGACCGAGAGAAGGAAGCACTAGCCCATTCCCAGCTGCCCTGTGCCCATGGTCTGATGGTGATTTATTTTAATGCTGAGCTTTTCACTGACCCCCCTAAAGGTATGATTTGTTTGCATTTCCTGTGATCAAATCCATCTTCCATCTTATTGTCAGCCATTCACTGATAGCAGTCCTCAGTTAATTCCTTCTTTTAATGCTATCTTGCCATATAGACAAACCATAAAGGATGTCTTTGCCTGGAGGACATGAAGTACTGCTAAAAACTGATTTATGAAATGCTCTTCCAGAGTTTCACTGGGCAGCATACTGAAGACACTTTTCAAAAATATTTTAAATCAAAGCATTCAGCATAATAGCACAAGCCCAAGGGTGCTCTTTTCCCTTGTTTGTCGCTCTTTTCAGTGGGTGAAATGTGCTCATGGTCCCAGTAAGATCAAATACCACTGAAACCATCCTTGAAGGGCTTGTATCACCGTAACTGTTGTAATAGCTCCCTTATACCAGTGCAATATTTTAAAAAGAAAAAAAAAATTAAAAATCTACTGACCTGGAATTCATTTTGCAACTTTCCTTTAGAAAACTTACTGAAGCCCAGGGTTGCTCGGGTTCTCTACAACTTCCAAGGGGCTTTAACCCAGATCTGACAGAAAGCAAAAGAGATTTGAATTATGTTCTTAGAGGAGGTTAAATTGTTGACAGGTGAAGTAGGGCAGTTGTTAATGACTTTCAGCCTGCCTGAAACAGCTGATCTTTGAATGAACCATGTGGATTAAGTAGTTGGGGGCTGAAGCTCCTTTGACCTGACTGCCACTTTAGCTGCTGTTGAATGCTATCACTTCGTTGCTTTAGGAAAGTTGCTGAGCAGTAAATCGCTGAGCATAATATTTTAATTACTGAAGATCAGTTGTTCTTCCCACCTTCAGCTGATCACAGTAAATAGTAAGTAAGAGCAAACAGCACACAGAGTGAAGGTGCTGCTGCTATGTAGCTCAATACTAGAAATATTGGAAGCCAGAGTACTATGCTTATTAGCGCCTGTGCCATTTGGTGGCCTTCAGTTTGCTGATGAGTCCTGCTTAATTAAAAGCAGCAGGAACAAGTTGATGGCTTTCTGATCCTGGTTGTACTGTCTGAGGAGTGCTGATGAGGCAGACAGTGCTCTGGCACAGAAAGGAAAAGCAATCTCTGTCCTGGAGGCCAGAGGTGGGATTTTCTCCATGAAAGTGAAACAGCAGCTTTCGGGTATTTTTAGCCCCAGAGACACTTGGGAGGGGCTGACCCCTGCCCTCCCTGTATTTACAGGACTGATCATCTGCATATAGAATCGTAGAATCATTTAGGTTGGGAAAGACCTTTAAGATCATCAAGTCCAATCGTCAACCATGCCCACTAAACCATGCCCTGAAGTGCCCTGTCTACATGCTTTTTGGATACCTCCAGGGATGGTGACTCCACCACTTCCCTGAGCAGCCTCTTCCAATGCCTGACAAGCCTTTCAGGAAAGACATTTTTCCTAATATCCAATCGAAACCTCCCCTGCCGCAACTTGAGGCCATTTCCTCTTGTCCTATCACCAGCCACCCGACAGAAGAGACCATCACCCACCTCACTACAACCTCCTTTCAGGGAGTTGTAGAGAGCGATAAGGCCTCCCCTCAGCCTCCTTTTCTCCAGGCTGAACAACCCCAGTTCCCTCAGCCGCTCCTCATAGGACTTGTGCTCCAGGCCCCTCACCAGCTTCGTTGCCCTTCTCTGGACACACTCCAGCGCCTCAGTGTCTTTCCTGTAGCGAGGGACCCAAAACTGAACACAGTACTCGAGGTGCAGCCTCGCCGGTGCCGAGTACAGGGGGACAATCACTGCCCTGCTCCTGCTGGCCACGCTGTTTCTGATACAGGCCGGGATGCCCTTGGCCTTCTTGGCCGCCTGTGCACACTGCCGGCTCATATTCAGCTGACTGTCGACCAGCACCCCCAGGTCCTTTTCCTCCGGGCAGCTTTCCAGCCACTCTTCCCCAAGCCTGTAGCGTTGCATGGGGTTGTTGTGGCCGAAGGGCAGGACCCGGCACTTGCCCTTGTTGAACTTCATGCAATTGGCCTCGGCCCAACGATCCAGCCTGTCCAGATCCCTCTGTAGAGAGATCCATATAAATGGATGTGGGATAGAACAAGACTGCTGCCCAGGAAGTTTCTTTTATCATTTATACAGGTGAGAGGAAAACACAGACCCTGCTGGATCACATGGCTGGTTTCATACTCGGCTCTGAGGATGGTGCTGCTGATCATGAAGGAAGAGCTGTGCTTCCCACAGCTGTGGCCTGGACAAGGTATTCCCCGATATCCCTTCTTTCTTCTCATTGACCTGTTCATGCAACTCCTTGTAAGACTGGTGCTAGAAGAAGAATTTTCCAGAGCTTTCCTTGTATTTGTTATTTTGAGACAAATTAAGTGGCAAAAGATATTTGTAAAGGCTAGAAAACAGAGGAAAGCATCTTTTACTTTACATGCATGGGTAGCAAAAAGCCCACAAGTGTCCCAACAGCTGAAATATTAGATTCTGCCATGCATTTGGGTAGTGCAAAGCCTCAAGTGAAACATGTGCTGCAAGTAAATTGCAGCCTGTTTTCTCTTACGTGTTTGGGGTGGAGAAGGTTCCCAGCACACAAGTGCCATGTGTTCCACATTGCCTGTTCCAGTGGGAGGCTGCTGGCCCTGGGGGATGGGGGAGGCTGAGGCTGGATTCAAACTTAAAGCTCCCCTCAGGGAATGAAAGAGGATGAGATAGCTAAACAATAAAGGGTTTAATTTCATCCTCCTCACCATGTAACAATTTTTACAAAGTGCCAGAGACTCTGTTATGGTCACGTGAGCCTATTTCTACTTTTCCCAGTGGGAAGATGTGTGTGACAGCAATAACTTAAAGTTGTTTTTCTTTATATAGTAATATCTGGCCATATGTTTAAACTCTTTGTGTTTAGGAGCAGTAGTTAAAGTGTTTGTTTTCTCATGTCAAGGATTCCCTGACTTGGAAGGAATTTTGTCAAAGAAAATCCTTGCCTTTCTCACACTCTTCCTGCTAGCTGCTGTGAGCTAGTGTTGTTCTTCAAGCACTTTTAACCTTGTTTGCTACACTCCTCNAAATCCCCCAAAGCTTCATCTTATTCCAGGGTATAATTACAGTATCCTGTGACTTTTCTTCTAATTTTCTTTTAAATGAAATTTCAGTCATTCAGTTTCCTCCTGATAACAAAACTGTCACTGTCTGTTTTCATCCTTTCTTTCTGCTCGCCAGGACCAAAACCAGCACTTCTGCAAAATTCTGACCCTTTTCCCAAAGTTGCCTGAAGTCTACATGGCTCTTTACATTGGCTCCTGGAATCAGATTCTTCTTACTGGTATCAGTTTCATTAACAGATTTCCACACCCTCACCCCCCCTACCCCCCGATATTCCAAATGACTTTTGTTCTCTGAATATTCTTTGGGCATAAGGAGCTCTGAGATAAGAGAGGTAATCACAGATCATCTGTATGAAGCTTTGCAGGGTCTGGGCCATAGCAGGCCCTGTTTTTTAAATGGAAAGTAAAAATGTAGAACACTTCCTCATTTCAGAAAATACTTCTGCAGAAACACAACAACTTAGTGGAGAGAAAACTGCAGCCTAGCTTCTGAAATGCTGGGTCCTTCTAAAATGAAGTTTTGAAAAAGAACTGTCCTTCTTCTGTATGCAGAAATGCTGAGCACAGTCTAAGGATGAAGAGTCTAGCTTTGATCTTTGCTTCAAATGTACTTCAGTGTACCAAAAGCAACATCTGTTTCTTAATTAGGTGATGCTGATTAGTGATACGACTCTGAAATGTGTTCTACTTAAAGATGTAACTCTCATGATTACATGTCCTACCCATCAAGATATTGAGGCCAATCCCATCAGTGTGCCACCTTCCTGTAGAAGAAATGTTCAACTAAATTTTCCTACTTGGACGATAGTCTTTTGTTATTCGTGACTTTTCTTTTTAATATTTAATCTGCAAGGACCAGGTGAAGCTGCTGGACTGGCTGGCTGTCTTAACTTGCTGCAGAAGAGGACTATTTCCAAGTCAAATCTGAAGTCAAATAAAGCCTAGGTGAAAGCTGATAGAAACAACTAGAGATTCAGCGTATATCGATCTGGAGAGGAGGAAGCCAGTCGGAGGCCGCT
Organism: Pandion haliaetus; assembly: GCA_013401275.1. Classification (NCBI taxonomy): domain Eukaryota; kingdom Metazoa; phylum Chordata; class Aves; order Accipitriformes; family Pandionidae; genus Pandion; species Pandion haliaetus. Next base: position 60,951 of record VYZV01042719.1, read on the forward strand.
GTTCTTATATGCTTCACACACCTCTGCATGTGCAGCATAGGATCCCTCTACCTGGCAGCTTCTGCAGCAGAATTCCCCACCTAGAACTGGAGAGTGGTCCCCTCCTACCTCCTGTTGCAGTGTCTGCCTGGTGATGGGGCTGGGCTGGGGCCGAGGGAGGAACACCCAGGGACCGTCCACACACGGCTCCTCGGGGCTGTGTTAAGCTCATGGGCTCTCACAGCTAATGGCAGTATGACAGAGAGTGGTCTGCAGGCAACTGCGTTTGTTGTTATCAGGGCTGACCCTAGAAACTCCTCCTTCAGTGACACCTCAGCCTTTGTAGCTCACGGCATGGGAAATACGGGGAAGTGATGTCTGCCAACACACCTGTTTTAAAACACTCTGAATCAAGATGTAGCATGTTTTGACAAGGGGAATTATCCTTTTTGAAATGTCCTTGGCTTGCTGCCTCGTTCGCTCTCGTGAGCCTTGTTTGTACTAGCAGGTTGCTGCTTCAACATAGCAACGTCATCTGGTGCGTTTAAGCTTCATATATACTGTACCTGCAGGACATGCTGCAAGCAGCTAGGAAGCCCCGAGAACATGTATTTCAGGTGCATTAGAGCGCTAATCCTTCCTCTTTTTTCAGTTTAAGGTTGTTTCTGATCTGCACTCTTTGGGGAAGGACTCTCTTGCATGTCTGTCTGGGTGGGGGGAAATGTCATAAAGGACTACTTGTTTAATAAAACCTGCCAGTAAGTGTTTTGCAGTGCATAGATCAACCCTGCAATACTTTTGGAAATCAAAATCACCTCGTTGCAGGTTTCTGCATGACTATTGGACCATGGTATGGCACAGTTGTAGAGGAAACTCCCAATATTGCTATTCATGCAAGTCATGGGCCATGGCATGTGGTGTCTAACTTGACAGTTTTAGCCTTGTGTCTTGAATGAAGATGACAAGCATCTAAATCCTAGGAGTTATTCTTCCAAAGAATAACTAGTGACATTGTAGTGCCTGGTTAAGGTGGCAGTAGGAGTTAATCATCCATTTGATGACTCATAGAATCTTTTTTTGAGGAGTAAAAGAAGGTATAAAGTGACAAAAAATCAGCACATAGATCCATAGCTTTTCTCAAATTTGACTTTTTGTGATGGATGTAAATGTATTTTATCAATGGTTGAAATATGTTCCTTCTGTGGACAAGCGTAGTGCCAGGACTGTGTACTAGGGAACTAAATCTGTTTTCTTCTCTCTTTATCATGATAGAAGTGATCCTTACTGAATTTAAGTTTTGTGGAAACTTTGCTTTACAAAGCCTCATTTTCATTTGAAAATAAAAATTACATTTATTTTTATTCTTTTGTATTTAAATTTACTTAGAGCACAAAGAGGATACAGAGTATAGCTTTTCTCAGTATGTGTATTATTCAACTTACAGGTGTCAATATAACCTTAATATGCAACAAATTCATTTAGGATACATGAGAATTACCATGAAATTAGACTACATTAAGTGTGGGACCAAAGTGCAGGAAATATTCTTCTATGAAGGCTACCAGAACAGAGGCAGTTGCATGAAGTGCTTTGATATTTATGCTTTTGTTTCTAAGCAGGGAATCTGAAATGAACAATTCTTTGTAGATAAGGAGTGGCTAAGGACCTTGAGTTTGTCTAGTTTGGAGAAAAGGGGGCTGAGGGATGACCTCATTGCTCTCTACAGCTTCCTGAGGAGGGGAAGGGGAGAGGGAGGTGCTGACCTCTTCTCCCTGGTATCCAGTGTGAATGGTTCAAAGCTGTGTCAGGGGAGGTTCAGGAAGCATTTCTTTACTGAGAGGGTGGTCAAATACTGGAACAGGCTTCCTAGAGAAGCGGTCTATGCCCCAAGCCTGTTGGCATTTAAGAGGCATTTGGACAAGTCCCTTAAGAACATGCTTTAACTGTTGGTCAGCCCTGCACTGGTCAGGCAGTTGGACTAGGTGATCATTGTAGGTCCCTTCCAACTGAAATATTCTACTCTATAAATTATAAAGTTGCACTGCCTGCTTTTATTTTTATTTTTACCCCGAGGAAAATATAAGCTATAATTCCCAAATTTCATTTAACTGGGGTATATCCTGCTACAAGCCACAGCATGGTAACTCTACAAAGCCATCAGATGAATGGTGGTCATTACTGCTGTAACACAGCACATCCCTGTGAAAAGAGCTGATCAGTTTGGTGGACTTTTTTTTCAGGAAATCCTGAGAAGCATTTACCTGGCCTAGTGGAGAGAAGCCTGCCCTGAAATGAGGCTAGATTTATGTACTGAGGGAACAAGCAACCCAAAGTTGAACTCAGTGCAAGACAAGGAATCCAGGTTTCAGGAAGGAAAGCTCTTTCATCACGTGTAGAGATGTTGATCACTGCTGCAGTCACTTGGAGCTACAACATGCCAATGTGGTGGCCTACAGCACAAGCTCTCCCACTCGTGGCAGATTTCTGCTTCCGGAAATCGTGGAACGTTCACGTCTCACAGACCTAGCCTGGTAGATGAAAGCCCAGGCTATTTGCCCAAATAAAAAGTCAATCTTCCACAACAGAAGAGGCACCTGATCACCTCGGTCTGGGGATAGTTCTGGGTCTGGCTTCACCATATCCCAGAATTCCTGAAAGAAACCCAGAGTCTGCAATACAGAGCACCAACTCCTGGGAAACATCACGGGAATGTTTAGGTTTTCACCATGTTCAGCTCTATAAAACTTATGTGAAATGTCTACTAACAAGGAAGTTTATACACCAGTCCTTTGGATATGTGTTCCTTCTGTCTTGCTGCAAGGTTTGCTCCCACCCACAGGTGCTTGTCCTCTAATGCCATTCAGAAGAGTCAGATTTTGGGAGAAATCACTAGGCTTTCTTCCATTTTCAAGATAAAACTTATCTACCCTTTAGGGAGAGTGCTCTTAAGTCCTTTTCACAATTATATTTGCTTGATGTCAAATCACCATCTTTCCCTTTTTCTTCTCCAGTTCTGCATTGACGGAATACACCAGAAGGTCATTTTAAAAGTTGGAGAAGCTGTGAAGACTCTGTTTGTGAACATCAGTTGTACCCTAAATCCTACCAGACAGAACAGAAAAAAGCATTTTACGTTTGCTTTCAGGGCTGCCAGTTCGTGGCAGCGTTGCCTCAACACAGCTTTTTAAGAGTTTTTTTGTGCTACATCCCAAACCACTGCAACAGCGTGACTTATTTGTCCTCACTAGTTCTAGCTGCTGATGTTAAACTACCACTGCTAGAAGAACCACCATAGCATACCCCAGAATGCTCTGGCTCTCCTGACAACATATCGGTGTCTTCTCACTGTTCATCCATGGCTTTGGTGTTCCAGGGTCTGACAGCCTGAATGCATGGCCAACCTACACACCTCTGCTACTGCCATAGCTTCAAGAATGTAGTTTAAGGGCACTTGCAGAGTAATCTATGGAAAGTAGACCTTTGTTTAGAGGAAATTCAATTTCCCTTCTTTGTGTCTGCACCTGCATAACCTGGCTGTGGTCTTATGACTGGCCTGTCAGAGTGAGAGGACATCCATAGCAACAAAACTCTGAAATTATCTTCCTGATCAGACATCCTTTAACCATACCGATAATATTAATTCACTGGAGGAAGATCAGATGCTTTCCTGTCACCGTTCAGAATGGTGGCCTTGCAGATACAGAGACACCAGCAGTCTCCTTTGAAGCTCCTCAGTCCTTTTCCCTTTTGAAGTTTAAGATTTAATCACAGAAAGTCACTGACAGGGCAGCAATTTGCCAAGCCTTGACTGAGAGTCACACATTCCTCTTAGTTCTGAGTTGGAGCAGTGTGACGGAGCTCAAAGCCCCCCTTTTTTTCAGAGCAAGCAGAACAAGCAGAGTTTTTCTGCCCATCGTATTTCTTTCAATTAAATAACCTCCCTCTCTTCTATTTTATTCCTTTCTCAAGCCAGTTCTAGCCTTCTTTAGGATCCTTTCATCAGCTTACCTAAACTGCCCAAGCTAATCAAGGGTCTGTTAAACCCTCTGAAGGAGCTAGAAATCCACTCTGCTCTGCTGTTGAATTTCAACCCGGTTATCTGTGTGCAGAAGCTTTCTTTTCCAGGTAATTGGCTGAACTGAGCAGTGGAGCTCGTTTCACTCCAAGCATGGGAAATGTAGATAATGAATTACCTGTTGTGTGATATATTTCATGATCCTGATAGCCTTTAAAATATTTTTCTGGTTCGATTCTTTCCTACAGTGTTACAAGTCTGCTTGACAGTTATTGGCAGTCTTAGGTTCTTTATATGCCACTGTTGTGAAAGATGCATCTGTTTTTCCGTTAATGTCTGAAGTGAGCTTTGTGTGTAACAGCTCTCTAGTCCATTGTACTGCTTATCAGTACCATGTTGGCCACAGCATTGTAACTACAGCTGAATAATGAGCAGAAAATCCTATCAATCCAATTAGAAATGCTGTCATTAAAACAACAGAAAATTGTAACATTATAAATAAGAGACTTGAACAACAAGTAGCCATTTGAATCTAAGTAATTCTGTAGATCCTAAGTGAAGGTAGTTCCAGCATTATATTCTAGAAAAAAATGTTGAGGCTTTTTCTCAGCAATACTGGTAAACCTCAAGCTGAGTTTCAGTTTCTTATTGGCATTTTATGAGAGTATTCAATGTTTCCAGCTCTCACCAGGAATATTTCATAAAGATTTTCCCCGATACATAATTTTTTACTTTCACTGGATGAAGACAAGCCTGATAACCTGCTATAGTGCATAAGCATATTGTTCCAGTTCATTGAATATTTGGCAATAAATTTTTATTTGTTCCTGAGTAAAATCCATGAAGCTGCTATATATGTATGACGCTTTCTGTGTTCTCTATAACCCTGAAACCTTCTATTTCTTTGTGTTTTACCTGGATTCAGGTGTCATAACTCATCTGACCATTGTAAGGGGTATACAACTGACCCACAGACGAGAATCTAGAATCTGCTTATCCTGTTGGTCTGCATTTTTACTGACTTTGTAGATACATAGGGAATACTGAAAAACCTATTCATCCTCAAAAGCCACCCTGTTCCCCAGGCTTTGTTACTGTAGGCACTTAAATCAGTGATGTTCATTTAAGTCAAAACTTTCAAATCTTTTCCAAGGGGAAGGGCAATGATAAGCAAGTGTATTGGGTTTGTGTGGCAAGGGGG
>VYZV01042719.1:72147-100686 GCA_013401275.1 Pandion haliaetus
GGGCGGGGGGGGGGGACGGCGGTGGTTTATCAGAGGGGGACGTTCTCCCCGGTAGTGACTCGGTGCTGTTTTATCTCCTCGGTGGTTTAGCTTTCTGCTTGTGGCGAAATCCTTTCGGCTTCGCTAAAGAGCGGGTGCTGGGCAGAGGCTGTTTTGAACCTNCGGTCCTGCCCGGAATCGCTTCCTCTGTGTCTTGCTTGGCTCTGGTGTATCCAAGAAGGATGTTCACGTAGCTCTGCATCTCTGTGTGTCCGCAGGTGGATTTGTACTTAACGCTTTTCCCTTTGAGGACCTCCTGCCCAGCTATAGCGATGTGGTTCTTGGAAAAGGTCAGAGCGTCACATGAAAACGGACCCCCCCCTAGCTCCTCCTTCCGGGGACTGCCGCCTGGCCAAAACCTGCCTGAAAAAGCTCGAGTGGGGGCTGCCGCTTTTCCTAATGTTCTCACCCCTGACAGAATCCCTGAATTCTGCATTCCCCCCAGGCTGACCAGCTCTGGCCCTGTTAAGGGCACTGGCTCCCACCAGCACTGCCGTTCAGAGGACACAGATCTTAATTCTTCTGACTACAGCCCCAGCTCTTCTTTGCCACACCTCATTCAGGTGGAAATCGCTGAAGAGATCCCAGCTCTGGAGGAAGAAAGCACCAACTCTGACCCGCAGTCCCAAGCAGCGCTCTCCCTGCCTCACTTTCCCAGAGCCCCCACTTCCTATGGCTTCTGCACTTTGCTGGAGAGTCCCCACACCAGGAGAAAGGAGTCCATCTTCCACGGTGACCCACGTGGTGCGCTGCCCAGCCTGATGCTGTCTCGATCCAGAGCTAACACGTTCAGCGGCAAGGGGAGTACATCTAATCCCACTGCTGTCAGCTTTGCTTCTGTGAGGCTGCCTCCCAAGCATCTCCCTCTGCAGAGGCAAGGCGCCTGTGACAGTGATACTGCCTCCTCCAGTGATTCCTCTCCTTTCAGTTCTCCGCTTCTCAGCAGGTCATCTCCCAGATTCTGCTCCCTGATCAAAACACGGAGTCAGGAGGGATTGCTCTGCCGAGCGCTGAAAGCCAAGAACAAATCCAGCATGGCCAGGAACAATTCTTTCTCCACAGAGGAGAGCAGCTCCACTGATAACAGCCCCAGTGCCATCAGGCGGGCCTCAGAGGGGCTGCTTGCCACGCGGAGCTTCAGCTTGTCCTGTTCTCCCATCTTTCCCCTGGACCTGACCTGCAGCCGGGAGAGACTAGTGGGAGAGAGTACTGTGGTAATGGACAAGGGAGGCATGTTGAGGCTATTGACTGAATACTGCTCTGAGAATGAAAGGCTGCGGATCCGCCTGATCAGTGCAGAGGGTTTATATGATGACTCTGTGGAGCCCAAAAACATAAACTGCTGTATCACCTTCTCTCTGGTGCCAGGGAAAACACAGAAGCAGAGAAGCACTGTTATAAAGAAAAGCAGAAATCCTATCTTCAATGAGGACTTCTTTTTTGATGGCATTGCAGAAGAAGAGCTTTATAGCCTCTCTGTAAGGATGAAAGCCATGAATAAAGGGTGCAGTATGAAACGGGATTACACCTTAGGAGAACGGGAATTGTCTTTAATGAGTATGTTGTCAGTGTAATACTTCAGATATTCTGACAGACTAATTTTGTCTCCTGAAAGTTTTCTATGAAATAAAGTTTGGGGTTGACTTTCTTTTTTTTTTTTAAAAGGATACTTTAAAGCACTGTGTTGCTTGGTATCACTCTCATGCTGTTGTGCCTTATTTCGCTGCTTAACACTTCAAAATCTGTGAGGTATTTGCTGTTAAATTAAAAGGTGGCTGTGGAGCAGGAGAGAAGGGCTAGTTTGCCTTTAGGATAAAGGACTAGGCGGTTACCAAGTCAAAGCTGTTCTTGTTTATGGCTTTCAGGGTGTGGAAGGGTTGTTTTTCACTCACTCTGGTCCCTAGCAGGCATACAGCTTGTGCATACAGTAGGCACTGAACTCGTTTGCAGCCCGACAGCACTCATATTTACAGAAATGAATGTTTTTGTGTGTTCTGTATTAGGGAAGGGAGAAAAGAGAGATACAGAGTTTGTTTGGGAATCAGCCCTTCTCCTACAACGGGGGTGGCGGATTTGGACTCCCAAAGCAGGTGTAAGTTTGTGTTGAGGATAAGATGAGCTTCTGAGCAGCAGCTAAAAGCTGCTGCAGGTGGGGCTCTCTTTCTCTCCACAGACCTATACTATTGACACTGAACAGTGAGGTGGCTCCTGCCTGGAGTCACAATGGAGTGGGTGATTGCTGCAGCAAAGTTAGCATCTTCATTTACCTTTCCTTTCCACGGTTGAGTTCACAGTTGTCAGGATGAAGTTCCAGGTAATTGTATTTTGGTCGGCAATGTACCTTGGAGGTATAACCCTCTGCAATTCCGCTATCAAATCCTTTCTGAAACTGAAGCAGAAAGGTTAAGATATCAATATGGAAAGGGCAAAGGTTAAGATATCAATATGGAAAGGGCAAAGGATAGTTTGGGGTCTCTGGGTTGAATCCCTGCTTTGGCTAATGACTTGGTGCATACCTTGTTCAAGTCACTGTGATGAAACGAGGCCAATCTTTCTCTGTCCTGTACCAGCAAACAGTGAGTGGCCGAGGCACTTGCTTTAACACCGTGAGAAACACAAAGGTGCAGAGCTCCTGCATGCTTGAGGCCGCCTTCCTTTTGTGGTTTGTTTTTGGGTTTTGTTTTTTTTTTTTCTTTCTGCTGAAGTGGACCGGGAGCTAGGTGAAACAGATAAACTCATGCTAACTGGTGCTGTGCAAGTGGGAGGAGGCAGAAACTCTGTCCTGAAAGTCCAGGCCTGTTGCTGCCTCCCTCGATTAAGTTGCAGGCTTCATTAGGTGAAGGTAGATAAGCCTTAATGGAGAAGCAGTCCACCCAGGCATGGGGCACGGAAAAGGAAGGTTTTCTTCTGTGTTGCCTGTGAGGCTGTAGAAACATGGCCTCGCTTGTGTGCCAGATCTACAGCTTAAAAGCTCTTCCAAAAAGATTTCTCGCAGGTCATCCCTCTGCCCTATTCTGGCAAGAGTATAACTGCCCGCAAATCATGGGAGGTTCTGGTATTGCTTGGCCACTGCATCGTTTGATTCTGTTTCGGACTTAAGTACCCCAGGAAGGATGTTTTTCCTTCTGACAGCAGAAAAAGCCCAAAGGATATTAACTGTGGCCACGAATGCTCAGAAATGACCACTGCTAATCCTCGATTCAGCTCACATGAGCTGCTTCTAAAAACGGAATCCTGAATTCTCAAACAAAGGACAAATTGCGCAGGAGAATGGCTGGGTGTATTCCCAGAAGCTGATTAAAATCAAATGGAATAATAATCCCTTTGTGCTAAAGGAAAGAATTAAATGTACTGACACACTGTGCAGCTGGAGGTGATGCACCGAGCCTTGTATCCTTCAATGTGGGCAAACTGACTATAAGGGAAAACCTAAAGGAGGTGGGGAGAAGGGAAATTAAAATAAGTTACTTCAAGGAATAATCAATAACGCTGCAAAAATTTAAGCCCTTTTCATTGGTTATTGCATGGGGTCTCCTGAAGGAAGGCAGAGGCTCCCTCTTCAGGCTCATCACTTATCCACCATCACATTTTTAGTCCTTGGGACTTAAGGTCTCTTCGCAGGTATACCCACATGGAGAAGGCGGCTGGGATAACGCAGAAGAGAACAGTTACACGTGTCAGAGGATCACACACAGTCACACTACAGTGGGTATCTAGCCGCCCTGTGATAACGCACCGTGCCAGTGCTGTACTGCAGGGACAGAGAATGACAGACCAGCTGAGGTGGGAAGGGGCATCTGGAGACTCTATCGCCTGACTCCTGCTGAAAGCAGGTTCAGCTCCAGCAGGTTGCCCAGGACTATGTCCAGTTGGGTTTAGAGTGTCTCCAAGGACAGGGACTCCACAATCTGCTCGGGAACCCTACCGCAATGTTTTACCACCCTAACAGTAAAAAAGTTTTTCTTTCTGCGCAAGTGGAATTTCCTATATTTCAGTTTGTGCTCGTTGCCTCTTGTCCTGTTACTGGATACCCCTGAGAAGAGCCTGTCTCCATCCTCTTCACTCCCTCCCATCAGATATTCATACACATCAATGAGATCTTCCCCGAGCCTTCTCTTCCGTGGGCCAACCAGCGCAGTGTAGTTACTGGCATAAAAGAGAAGTGCTTGTAAAGTCTCATCCTTCGTCAGGCAGGGAAAGAGTTAAGTCCTTGGAGAAAGTCCCTTCCTATTGTAGGAAAACAGGTTTCCAGCTGGGCTCATTTAGTCAGGTATTTAAAGAGGTGAAGCCTGGGCGGTTGGTTGGTTGAAAGAAAACTGAGCTGGTTTTAAGGCTCTTTAAACAATGACTGAGAAAGCCTCCCAACAGAAGTTTGGTGATAGGCCTGCATGCTAGAGGGTGACTTGCTCCTTCACCTGAAGGCCACAGAAGACTTGCGTGCCTGGTTCAAAGGCAGAGTTTAAGCCTGGGAAAGACAGGTGGACTTTGCCTATGTTTCTCTGGTAAATAATCTAACTTCAGTTTTTTCTGGATAATTTCCTTCTTTAATATGAGAACTTTGAATTAAGTACCTGTTCAGCTACATTAGTCAGACTCAGGGCTAAGTATGACTGTAACACTAAATGGAAAACAGTTTTGGTCCATGTGCACACGTTTTAGTGTATCTTTTTACAATTTGGGGTATTTGATCCGGTTCAAGCTTTAGGCTGTTGCTTATCAGGCTGTTGTTCTTATTAGCAATGGAAAGCCATGATACAACTTGAACACTTCAATTTGCTTGAATGTTAGAGGGCATAGGACTTGTTTTCTTGCGCTTTTAGAGGTCAGCTAAGCTGTAAGTGGTGAACTCCTACAATGCTGCCTATGCTGCAGCTGCTTTCTGAAAGCGTCAGCTTTATTGGGGCTATTACGTAAAACACCTGTATAAGCAAACAAGAACGCAAGTGGCTACTTCAGCCTGGAAAAACTCATGATGCTTCAATGCTTATATGAGAGTCAACAGCAAGGAAAAAAAAACCCCACCTCCTGGCATTAGCAAACAGCTACTCAGCATTAAGAAATACTCTCTTCAGAAGTTCTCTGAACTTCTAAAATACCATGAAAATGTGGTAGCCTAAATGACACTCTCAAGCAAAACTCCTGTTTTGGGATAGTCTGATCATCTGTGTTTAATGGTGCTTGCTGGTTGGAAGACCACTTCTTAATTTCATTTTTAACACCACCCTGCCCCCCCCCCGAACAATTGTTTGATGAAAAGAAGGTCTTTCTGCCAAGATCCTGGACTCATGTTTCGCTAAGCAAACATTATTTGTTTCCGCTGCACTGGAAGTACTGCTTGTGCTGGCCTTTTCAAACCCAGTTATTTTAAGTGTGCCTCTTCAGTTCTGGACAAATGTTACTGTAAAGCAAGTCTTATGTTTTTCTGCCCAGAAATCCACGCGTGTTCTACTCAAATACAGTTTGTGGTGCAATGTACTGACGTATGGTAGAGTAAAATGCAATTCCTATGACTGTCCTGCTTTTCAGGTAAAGTTCAGGAATAATATGCAGGGAAGCAAATAACTATGACCTAAAAAGCCTAACAGGACAGATGCGTAGACTGGGGATTAGGCAGCACAGTGTCTGCAGTATCAAATTCCGTTTATTGCACCACTTGTTCTAAGTTGCTCCCGTTTCTCGGACTGTCTCTGGAGAGGCAATGCTGAAAACAGCACCTGCACCTCCTCCACGTGCCTTCTCTGGGGGGGGGCTCTTTGAGGAGGCTGGCACTTCTGTTCCCGCAGCTTGGCTTTTCAGTCACACATAGTGACCGTGGTGAAAGACGGAACATATGATGGGGCCTAATGGGCAAAAAATCTTCTAGTTTTTAGTCTGACTATTAATTGCTGTGGGTAACTTTTTAGTTTCCTCAGAGAACTGAGGAAAGAACAGCTAGCTGAATGTATAAATCTGCTAAAAGCCTATCTTTGGGTTGCCAAGCTACTTCCCCTAGGCTGGGGAAGTTGTCTTGGAGAAATCTGTGTAAATTGGATTTCTCAGCATAAGAACCTCTCTGCAGGACTGCTGGGGAGGGCATGCCACGGGCTGTGTGCTCGCTGGGATGTCCCCATGCTCTCCAGTGACTGCTGCCCACTTTGGAGATGGGCAGTTGTTCTGCATCTAGGTTAGAGGTCTTCTGTGCTTGCATAGGTGGCTGAATTGTTGGGCATGATATTTGGCCAAGGTAGGAAAGGTAATGAGTCACATCTATTGATAGCTTTTTGCAGCAGGATGTTTGATTAAAACAAACGGTAGCCTTATGCTCACAAAATGAATCGTGTAATTAGATGCTATCTGTTCTCCATTACTATGTGCTCTGAACAGAAGAATGCATGTAAGATTAATCTGCATATTTAAATGAGATGGCATTTCAATACAGACTTAATGCTGATGACTGCCAATGAAATGTACTGTAATATCATTATTAATAGTGTCTTAGAAGAAAAGACTAAAATTACGCTGAACAATCTGTCCTCATAGCGGGGATAAAATGAAGTTTGATGTTGCAGAGTGTCTGTGAACTAACTTGGTTTGCATCAAGGTGATCAATATAAAACACAGGTGCCAGGAGGGGACAAAGCTACAGATGCCTGAAACCAGACCTCAGCCTGGTCTGCGTGCAGCGTCATGCTGCTGCCGAGTGGGGAAAAGGGGTTACATTCTTCTTGGTGTATCAGTACGTTGTGGGCTAAGCAAGTCATGTGTTTCATGCTGCTGGTTCTTTGCATTTAGGGGATCCTTAGGAGAGGAAAAAAGCTTCCAGTAGTGTTTTGCTCCTGTCAGGAACAGAAATGGCTATAGCCCAGGTTGCTGGTGGTATGTGGCAATTGGGGTGAGGTATCAGGAATTGAGCACAGTCCCAGAGATGGGAGGAAGGCTCCAACAAACAGGAGCAAAAACAATTAACAACCTCTTTTGCCTAGATAGCACCACAGGTGACTAGACAGCTCTGTTCTCTGATTTAGTTATTCCTTCTGCTATTACTTTTCTATTTCTGGCTATAAATGTTCTAATGCTGCAAAGTTAGCCATGTCGAGTGGTACAGTGAGAACCTGACCTTGTCAAGCATTGCATGTACTAGACAGGAAAGCACTGAACAAGATTTTCCGGCTTGCTTCCTTTCTGTTAAATCTTAATGATTTTTCTACTTGCATTTGTCAGCCTCTTTAGTGCCAAATCAGGAAGCATTTGAAGGAGCACAAGGTGAGAGAGAAAGTTGGCTGAAAAACCTTAGAGTCGGTTCCTTTTAGTGAGAAGGCCAGCCAAAGTTCTGGGTCTTAATTACGTTGCTATATTGAAGAGGCATGTACAGGGAAGCAAGTCACAGCCTGTCTGTTAAAACTGTTGCTGTGAAGTACAGGAGGTCACACAAGTTTAGTTTTCCAATGCTTGCATCCCTACACGCTGTGGATTTCATAAGGCTGTCTCTCACCATGTTCCTCAGTTGCCTGTAAGGAAGGAAGAGCTCTTCCCTGTTGTGACATAATAGGTGAGAAAAACATTCAGACAATCATTCAAGTAAGAGGCTTATGTTAAAGGTGTTCATTTTCTCATGTGCTGAGGCAAAGGCTGAGATGAGGTAGCTTAGAATGGCACTGCATAAATTCTCATGACTATTTCTATCATCCCTTTATGAAAGTGCACAGTTCCAGAAGCTGAAGCCATTTAACTTCATCTTTGCTCTGGTTTTGGTGGTCTATTTGGTTTTTGTTGTTGTTGTTGTTGGTTTTTTTGCCAAACCTCCCTGTGCTAACCATTAGCTGCTTCCAGTGAGCAATAAACCTGAAGTTACCATACCAGTAAATATACTAGCAGTAACAGATGCTGTCTTGAAATGCCAGAGCCAACTTCAGTTTGTGTGAGGTTTCTCTGATTTCACCAGATTATTTATTTGTGTAACTGTGATTCTAGAAGATACCCTGGTTGTAAGCATGTGTTACTTGACCCCTCTGGCAGCCCAGTGCCCATAACAGAACTGTACCTGCCAGAATTGCTTTCTGCTGAGATCCCAGTCATTAAATTTTGCAGGAGGAGTTGGGCACTGGGCACAGCTGGGTTTTGCAGTGCTGGATGCCAGAGCTACAGCTGAGCTGGAGGCCCCAGCACTTGTACTTAAAAGGCATGACAAAGCTTTGGTGTTAGAGAGGCTCAGCGCAACCTGCTGCCCGGCCTGTAGGGACTGCTGTGCTGATGCTGAGACTAAATCCTGGAGTTGAAGGTGGGGCGGGGGTGTGTGTGGTGGTGGGGGAATCACCTAGTAAAGCTTGTAAAAGGCAAATAGCTCAGGCTTTGTGTTGACAAAAGCCATGTCACCAATGATGAAAAAGTGACTGTGGTAAATGCTGACTTTCACACCCACAATTACCTTGCTGTCAAAGTTGATTCAAGCCAGTAATTCTGCTGTGCAGTCTTGGATCAGTTGGTCTGTGGAGGAGAGTCAAGCCTCCACAGATGATTTTTAATGGGTAAGAAAAGTTGTCTCAAATCATAGCTGAGCCTTTTCAGAGATGTGATCTAAGCTTGGTTAGCCTAGCTCTGTACTTGATATTCACTGCCTCAGATCTCGAAGCAGCTAAGCAGGCTTTGAGTTCATCCTTTGTGGAGAGCAGGGCAGGTAGAGATCTGAACAGGCAGAAAGCAGAAAACAGCAATGTGCGTGGTGATACACCCTGCCCCTCAGTGGGCTGTAGCCTCAAATTCGTGATGATAGTACTTGTCAGTGTCAAATGGTCTCTTGGATTATTGCTGTGTGTAAGGAGAGTTGGTTTTGCGTAAGTAGCTCAGCACTGCAAGATTGCTTCGTTTGATGCTACAAGTGACTGGTCCCTGGGACTTGCCCGCCTTGTCTGCTTTCAGGCCATAAGCCTGGTAGAAGTGAATGCCACCTCTAGCAGGGAGTGTCCCTTTCTGAGGGGCTCAGAAGGCGCCACCTGCGAGATTGGTGTCCTGAGTTTTCCCAAACGCAAGTCGTGACCAACCTTGTTCTCAGAACAAGGGTAGAGCGAAATATAACCTAACTGCAAGGTGTGTTTACAGGGCTCAGATATACTGCAAGTTTGCCCAGTGGCTGTGTTTGTCCTGTTTGCATCTGTCAAATGATGTGATTTCCTGAACTAGTGTGAATTGGGTAACTGACTTTTTTGAAATTCATTTTGTTTAACAGTACAGGTCAAAGTCTGGCTAAAGTTAGAAACATTGTTAGGAAACAGCATTAATTTATGAGAAGCTGCATGCAGTGGCATTACTGAGAAAGGGGTGTATATACACCAGAACTTAAACTGTGCTTCCTAATTACCAAGTTTCCAGGTAAACACCTCTTTCCCCTCCCCTTGCCCAGAGGTAACCAGTCTTCTCTTACCTATGAAAGAGCTGTGGAGCAATAGCTGATCTTGTTGTCAACTAACACAACAAAGTACCTGGCACATCCAGGGATAAGTATTGTTTGTCTGCCATGTGTGCTCCCTCAGTGGCGGAGGACAGCTGGGTTGGGAGTGGAGGTGTTTTCAAGTGGGGTGCTGTAAAGGAGAATATTCAAGTAGGTGCAACTGACTCCAGGAACGTCTCCTCAGATGGAGTGATTATCCCTGTGCCCTGACAGAGGATGCAATGCACCTGATCAATCATTTTGCCTCTTTATTTTTAAGATAAAACTTCTGATTTCTGTTCACAAAAGTTCCTAAACTATTCTACAGCTTTGTTGCTTATTAACCCAGCTGCCTTTGTAGCAGGATGCTTTGCTGGGGTATGTACTTCGTCCAGAGGAATCTGAAACAAAACCATTCATATGAAAAAGTTGGTGAAACTGAGAGCTATTCCTAACCCACTGGGAGCATTGGACATTATCCAAGTCTGCATAAAACTTAAGCACAAACCTAATTCAACAGTGAGTTCCCTAAGACTTGTGCTAAATATTTCTATTGGAAAGAAATGGGCACATCTAGTAAATGTAGACAAAGAGGTATGTGAAGCATCTGGAATACTTCAGTATTGTTCTAAAAATGCATGTGGCTCCCTTTAGCCATCTGCTTTAAAGATAATTTACTAGGAATGAATGAGTTAGGGTTGCCTGAGGGATTGGGACTAGATGGAAATTAGGGACAACAGACATGTCCAGCTGGCAGGAATGATTTGTCACCCTTGGCAGATACTACATGGGCACAGGAGAAGATGAGGCTTTAATGTGGAAGGGCCCACGGGAACAGAACACTTGAGAATTGCATGAATGTGAAGGGAAACAAAGGGATATTTAATCTGTGGGACCTTTTTAAAGGTCAAAATGCAGCATACTCTCAGGGAAGTCACTGGAAGAAAAACTGATAAAGTAGAAAACCAAAACATGGCACTAGGAGTATCAGTATGGAGCTAATCTGCTCCACTTATTTGTTTTTCCACTCAGTGTTTGTGTTGTAAACAAATACTATTTGAAGACTGGGCACCATTCATAGTTCACTTTTTCTTGATAAGAACTCTTTTTTTNTCTCTTTTTTTTTCTGAAAGATTGTTACGTCTTTTTTTTTTTTTTTTTTCCCCTAAAGAAAACCAGTCCTTGTTATGGCATTGGCCCATGACTTTTTGTCAACTTCAGAATCACAGAATAGTTGAGGCTGGCAGGGACCCAGAGATCACCTAGTCCAACCCGTTGCTCAAAGCAGGGTCAGCTACAGCAGGTTGCTCAGGACCATGTCCAGTCAGATTTTGAGTATCTCCAGATGATGGAGACTCTACAACCTCTCTGGGAAACCTGTCCTAGTGCTTGACCACTCTGAGTAAAAAAAAAAAAAGTTGTGGGGTTTTTCTCCTCTTCCTCCTCTTGTGTAGTCTTATGTTCAGATGGAATTTCCCGTGTTTCAGTCTGTGCCTATTTCTTCTTGTCTGTTCTGTTAGCACTGAGAAGAGTCTGGCTCCATCTTCTTTGCTTCCTTTTATTCAGTTTTACCTTCCAAAATACAGGAGACTACTTTCCTGGATGTGTTTTGCTAATACCAGAAATGTAATATAAGATGTCTTGCCCCTCTTGGCTTTCTTAAAGTACTACAGATATCTGTTGTCCGATTGTACTTAAATTACTTGCAAAGGGAATCTCAAAAGAATGTCATAAGCACCAGGTTAAAAACTTTTAATACCCATGTGAGATGTGATGTCATCAGTATAAAATGTAAGTGTTGGAAAACTAAGTGAGACTTAAAACCTGAAAAACTGAAAGCCTTACACATCTACTTGTAAGATATTGTAATATTAAAGCCTCCCCTTCCATTATTCACCTGTAATGCAGAACTTGATGTTTACAACGGAAATCCAAAATCAGTAAAGTGTGGCCCATCAGAGGAGCACAAGGCAGCTAACGGTCTCATTTCTTACTGAAAACAGGCATCTTGCAACAATAGAGGAACTAGAAAGTCTATAGAAAAAAAGTACGCAAATGGAGTACAGCACAGAGATGAATCAGACTGGTGTACTAAACACTAATAAAAATCATTGCTGATGTTTGTTTGCATTCTATATGGGTAAGTCAGCAAAGATCTTGAGCTATCTGCACTGTGAGAGAGTTAAAATATTCAAACCTGTGAGAGCAGGTGTTTCCAGTGATTAGCTGAAATGGATAATAAAAAAAAATGTCACTGATAAGCTCCGAGACTCAGTGCATCTGTAGTGCTGGTGTGGAGCAGGGTGGGATGTAAGTTCACAACCTGGAGCAACTTCTGAAAGGTGTAAATATTTAGTATGTGTGATGCCAAACACTGGAAGACTTAGTATCAGTTTCCTGTGGAAAGAAAAGATCTATGTGCCTAGAGAATAAGGGTGGGGTGCAGAATTTGAATCAAACTTTGTTAGGAACTAATTTGCTTGCAGCCAGTAGGGACAAAATACCTTAATGAGAAAGGTCTTAAACCAGTGTCCCCCTGCCCCCCAAAATGGGCAGTGTAGTATATTTTTTATTAGATACTCAAATACTCTTTGTTATCTATGAGGGAACTAAGGCCCTGATCATCAAGGTATATGCCTAGAAGGATTTGAACTTTTTAGGCTTTTGTGTCTAAGCTTGAAATAGTAAGTGTCTGAAACCTGTCAGTGATAATTGGCATGCATGGTATCTGCAGCTGGTCAGCAGTTGCCTTCTCAGGGTGATTTGCATAGTTTTGACAACCCCTTAAACTGAACTGATGGAGGTAAGTAGCAATTCATCTGGCACTTGAATTGACTAAGTTTTACTATTCAAAGCGCTAAAGCTGAATAGGTAATAGATTTGTACTGGGCTCTAGCAGTTTCTGACAGTGGCCAGTGGCCAGTGGGAGTTTCTGTAACTGCCTTGTTTTACTTGTAACCAAGAAGCAACCTGCTCATGTGGAGAGCTTCGGGCAGCTGTAACTGCAAATACCACCGCAGCAAATGTGCAAATTATTGGCAAGCTTTTTTTAATCACTTTGTGTGGTTTAACTGCGTGCTGTATTCCCCTTTGGGGCAGATGACACAACTAGGTCAGGCACAGCACTGGTACTAGGAGTATAATCTTTTTGACAAGCTGTAGGAGGGGATGTTCTCTGCCTCAGACTCATGAGCAACATTCAATTTAGGCTAATAGATATACAAACCCAGCTTCCAGTGTGACTGTGATTTCTCACCTGTACCAGTTAGGTTACTTGTTAGCTTTCCTAACAGTGAAAATAAATGGACTGATACATTGCTTAATGGAAATCTTGCCTGTATATTGCTTGATCTGCTAAATAAGATGGTCATCTGCAGATATGGCCTCCCCTCTTCCTGAATTGCAAATGAGGCTTAGAGGGGAAACAGTGCAGGAAGCTAAAGACAGAAATTGTCCAAGAAGCCATGCTTTACTCTCGTTCGTAAGGTTTCCCACAAGAATCTTAATGGAGGGTGGATTGTCCTGTCTCTGTCTAATCTTAGAGACCAGCTGGGGCAGCCCAAACTGCCTGCAGTTTCAGGAGGGAACTGTTCCAGAGGGGTGCTTCTGTACATGGCAGAGGAGCCATGCAGCTGTCAATAAGCAACAGCTCACCCTGATGCTGGGAAAAGGAAGTCCAAACTGCACGGACTGCTTCTTGTTGTGCCTGTAAGGGGCACGTAGCAAAGAGGTCTAGCTGGAATACAGGCAACTTAAATCAAAGTGAGTAATTTCAGAAAATAACATCTGCATTGCTTTTAATAACCCAATAAAGTATCTGTTGAAGACAGTTACGTGTGGGGGTTTTTTGGCTCTGGTTCTATAGCCTGCAGACATTTGTCACTCAATTTCTGCCGAGAGAGAGAGAGAGAGAGAGAAAGAAGTCAGTTTAATCTGATTCAGGCCATCTTTCTACTAGGTAGATAAATGCTGTCATTGGTCATTAAATCAGGCCATCTTTGTATTAGGTAGATAATTGCTGTCATTGGTCATTAAACCAGTGTTGGAGGTGGCCCCAGCAGAAAGCTTGAGAATGAGGGTACAGCTCCCTGCTCAGTCGTACCTGTCCCTTTCATGTCATCTTTGGGTGTTTTAGGTAAAATGTTTCCTTTGAGAATACGTAGGGATAAAAGTTGTGCTGCAAATAATGCTGCAGAGAGAAACACGATTATTTCTAACGCAGCTACAGTGAATTGTGATTCTGGCCATGCACCTCTTTTTAAAATTCTGCTTTTAGGAAAAGATAAGAATATTCTCCCGTGAAGTACAGCTGCATTGGGAGTGCTGCAGGGGGCTTTATGTTGCAGCATTTGCTTGAAAAACTTGAAAACAAGTTGTAGATTTTATAATTGATGGTCTGTACATCAAAGAAATCCAAGCCTTAATTAAAACTCCTTTACATTCACATCCTCTAGACCGCAAAGTTTATTTATGGTGAGAGTCTAGAATCACATAACTCTTCTTTGCACCCACTTTACAGAAAAGTGGAGAGCTTCACCTGAGGATGCTGATAGAGGCGCTGCCATCTAGGAAGTGCACAAAATGCATGGCAGTTATTAGCAAAGGCTCCGGCTCGAATGCAAAAAAAAGTAGTAGGAAATCAATTAAGTAGTTAAGTCTCAAAATGTTGCCTTTGTAGAATGCACTGCATTGTGAACCTAACCTTTTGAAATCACCCAGTATAGTTTATATATGTTTATATAACATTCCTTCAGACCCTGGCGAGTACAGTGAGACCCTGTACTAAAACCAGGTGGTGTTATCAGTAGATTGCGATGTTGTTAACGAGTGAAGCAATGTCTTCTGCAGGCTATTAAAACATGTGAATGTTTCTCTGCTTTGCTCCTTGCTTCTTAAGTTCTTCTTATTGGTGCTGCTGAGAGAAACTCACTGCTTTTGGAACACCTATCTGAATTGACTGTTTTAACATTGCATCTTTGCAGTCTAAAGTTGAGGCCAGTGTTCTAGGGCTGCGGACATTGTTCCAACACAAGTGGTTCCTGTAGTTCCTGGTACGTTTGCTGTGTTGAAAATCTCGCAGGCATGACTTATGCATAGGTTTAATTTATGAGAAAGTACTCTGATGTAATGCAGCTGCTCAGGTGGTTCATTGCTCATGCTTTGAGGTTAAGGGGTTCTTGCCCCTTTCCTTGAAGTGTCTACTAGCTTGATGGTGCATTTTTGATTTTTCACTATTGCAAGAATTGAAACAATAAAAGCTTATCTTAAATTAAAAATATTAATTATGGCACAGGCAGGACAATTCTGGCTAACGCAACAATATTCTTCCTAAAATACAGCTCGGAGTACAACATGTTTAGAGCATGTCCTGCTTATAACCATAATTATACCATTTTATGCCATCAACTCTGTGATTCGATAGTTCTAGGGAGAAAGGTGCCCCTTCAGTGAACACCCCATATACTGGTCTGGGGGCAGTGCATGCTGACACTGGGAGAAGTCTTCTCTGGGCGGCCACTGAATGGCTCCAAATTGTGGTTGTTGTTGCTGACCTTCAGGATGTAATGGGAGCTGCTATTGAAGGATTAGCAGGCAGGCTTACAAGTAATTGCTACTAAATTAGATTATTTATAATAAATGGAAAACACTGTTGGCAAACTGGTAGTTATTTCAAGGGTAAATTCTGTAATGACATAGCTGTGTTGCAGTGCGGAGTCTTACCTAGTGATACCTTGCTCTTTTATCAGCTATCACTGTTTCAAAGGTAAGACCCACTAAGTCTTTGTCTTAGACTTTTAGCACATCAATTCCCTACTTTTTCTCCCTCTTTTCTCCTGGAAATTAGTGTCTTTTTCAATCTCCTTCCTTCGCATACAGTAAACTCTTATTTCTACCTAGTATGTCCTGTGTCAAAAATCTTTTTCTGGTAAGGACAGAACTGATGGCCTATTTTGCGTTATCTTTCTCCACATCTCCATTTCCCTGCCCTCTCCTAAGGTTTTCCACTTCTTTGCAAGGACTTTATTTACCTTTGGCAGCGTCATCTTTGCTCCAGAACTACCAAATTCTAGATAACATGTTTTTGCACTTGAACTACTAAAACTGGGTTGTTTTCAGTTGTGATATGAAACAGGCATCCTGCTTTTTAAGTGGTATGGCTTGGCACCGACATCACTTATCTCCTGTTTCCAGTAGGCAATTCCGTCCAAAGAATGGACTGGTAATGTCTGAGCACCTGGAGTACAACTGAAAGTGTGAGGTTCAATGCAGATCATTGCTGCTTTATTTAAATCTAAAGCTACTGGACAAGGGCAATATTGGTACACAGTAATATAGCCCAGCTCTTTTCATGGAAACGTCATACTTTTTACATTTGAGACAGCCTCAAAAGTCAAAACATTATTCCCTGTACTAGTGGTTGGACTCATGTGTGCACGAACTGAAAAAGTAATACTTCATCATGCAGACTGCTTCAAGCTATTTTTTTACATAATATCTTGGACTTGTAACCTGTTACAGACAAACTCTGAATTAAAAAAAAGGGCTGGCTGATGTAGAAGAGGTGATTGCCTTTGGGGCTGCTATGACCCTGCCTGGGCTCTCCAGCCCTCCATGGGAAGGCTACAGCACACGATGGCTGTGTTGTTTTGGGTTTTTTCCCCTCCTGAGCCTTTTGCTGCCAGAGCAGGCAGCTTGTTACTGTTAGAGAGGCACATGTCTACTTTGTCTATGCCTTCAGCTAGCCTTGAATCTATTAACTATTTCCAGATCTAGTACTTGAGCATTCATCTCTCATGTTACAGCTTATGTTGTGTTTTAGTTGTAAAGATAAGAGATGGAATCTTTCCTGATGGACCTTTTGACTCCCAGCATCTCCAAGTCTAGCATCTCCCCTGCTTAAAGTACATTGACGAAAATAATTTGGCAAGGCTGAAGGCTTGCCTCTTTGATAAATTACCAGTGCACAGCATGTGATTCAGCCATGGTCCATTTCTCTGCTCATGACACTTAGATTAACAAGATTTTTGACCACATAGGCTGCAGGACTAAGGGCTCAAAGGACGAAAAGACTTGCAGTATGTTAAAACATATTTCAGTTAAAGTGGGATATATAAAAAAATTAACCCATGTCTCATCTGCACTTAGAAACCATTGCTGTCTAAATAGAATCTAATTGCTTTCAATGCAAGAAGGATATAAAAATGCTGATGAATGTAATGAATGGAATGAGAAGTTGGATTTTTTTTTTTTTTAAATATAAAGTGACCAAAAGTGACTGTCTTCTGAAAGGTTGAGAGGGATAAACCCCATTTTTTTTAAATGTCGCTTCCTTATTTTCTTAATTCTGTTATAGCGGAGAAGAAACAGTTTTCCTTGTAATCATGGTGCTGTTTATGATCCTGGTTATTAGTTTAATTTGCAATAAGGCCTTGAGAAGCAACTTAGAATAAAGCCTTCTCTTGATTTTGAGCTCTTCTGTAGCTAGAAGCTGCTAAATGGGTCAGTATGTTTTGTGTTTTATTTGAGGGTTCTGTCATTAGGACCTTGTCTGTCAGATGCAAGAACAGAAAAGTCATTGCTGGTTTTGGGCATTTTAGTTTTTCTTCAGCACTTTGCTAAATTCAGGTTCTTTCTTCAAGGTAATTCCAAACGCATAATGCAGAGTGACAGCAGTTTAAGAGTGAAGACAGGAGTTTAATGTCTTTTCTGAAGAGTGACTCTGAACCCTTATTGTAAAGCAATTTGCTAGATAAACATACATTATTATATTGTATATGTGATACAGCAAAGTCTGAAGAGAAGTTTTTGCCCAGGATAAATCAGAAGAGAAAATTCTTTCTACTATGCTCTCAAATATACCAGGCCCATAGTTACCGTGTAAGTAACTTTATTTAAAAAAAAAAAAAAAAAAGTAAGAACTATATTCCTATGTGTGACAGGAGAGGAAGTTTACCCCCTTCTCTCTGCTTTCCATCAGCCACTCTTCCTCTGATACTGTACAGCCTTCTCCATCTGCCTCAGTGTGCCCTCCTCTTCATCCCCATTTTGTTATGTGAGGGGGCTGGACACTTCAGATGTGGGCTATATGCAGAAAACCAGAGTAATCTCAAGTTAACATCTGTGTATGTAGACTTAAGTGGATAAATCTAGCTGAGAAACCTGAAAACTATGCTGGTTTCATCTATCATGTTGTACAGATTGAGACATAAGAAAGGGAAAGTAGTGGTGCCATAGGTCTCAAGAAAATGTAGGTGTAATAGCAGCCACAACAGAAATCTGGGTCTGTTGAAGGGAGGCTTGGGCCTTGGAAGAAAACATCAAGTAAAATACTTGGGAACAATTTTATAAAATGGCTAAGGAGAAAAAAGATCGTTTTCTAGTGGATAAATTATAAGGAAAGCTGGGGATCAAGCCCAGTTTAGTTCATGTTTAATGACATGGGCATTTTGGGCCCTGCAAGGCACTGAATTGTCACGTAAGTGCCTCACACTGCCCTGGTGACCGATTTTGAAAATGTGGATAACAATTACCAGCTTTGAAAGAGCTGGCAACATACCGCAGCTTAGCTTGTTAGTGGTACTTTTATACATTGAGTAGTGGTAGGTGCTAGGAGACTTGTTAGCTGCATAAATGTGGTTAAACTAACACAGGCCTGTGCTACCAAAATTTCTGTAAACTACGAGAGAAGGAGAGATAATGAGATGTAAATGGAAAGGAGAGAGATCCAGCACATCATGCAAACCTCTAGTCCTACAGGTTTCTTCTACGCTATGTCTGCTTCAAAGTCACACAAATATAAACATTAACAAAATCCCCTGACTGAGTAGGACTCACTAAGGTATATGAAGCAGGAAACATTTAACGAGGAAACTGGTGATAATGAAGTATATCTTAAAACACAATTATTGACCTCCTAATTTAATGAAGCACTGCACCTCATTGGATCAAGCAGTCTGTGCAATAGAAAAGTTTAGGAAATAAAACTCCTTATCTCCCAGGAATTTAAAATGGTTCTAGAAAAAAACCCCAACCAACCAACAAAAAACCCAAGGCCATACCGATGTCAAGCTAACTTTCTAGGTGAAGGAAGGTGGTGGATTGCTGATTCACAATGTGCCTTCACCATGTATTTGGTTGTTGTTTGTTTTTTTTTTTCTTTTTTTTAGCCCTCTTCCCCTACCTCGCCTCCAGTTTCTGAGCCTCTCTATACTGGCACCCATAAATGCTTTGCATATTAATGACTGATAAATGTAACATAATTCTAGTCTGTACACTACTGGGAAGCACGCAGCCAGGCTCTGCATCTCTGCTCAGTGCGTATGGAAGCAGATTCATAATTTATGCTGCTGCTCAGTAAGTCCAGGCACCAGTGTGTTGTCATGATTAATTTAACAAAGCTTACTTACAAGTGACACCGCAAGTGATAGCAAATGGCATGTTGTTTCACTTTTGTAAGTGCATATTAGATGATACTTTTAAGGAAGAGCAAAGAAACGAAAGCCTGTTTTTCTGAGACAGTCTGACAGATAAAATGGGAGGTTGAATATTTCTGCCTTTTCCCACATTGGTACATAATTGCTCAGGTGGTGTGTCAGCTGCTTGAAGCAGTGCTGGCCTGCAAAGAAGAGGGTAACAGCTTGCCCCCATGCAAGAGCAGGGATTGAAGATCAGTGTAATGTACAATCAGGATGACTGCTTATCTCATTCACGAGTCCATGGTGGTTACAGACATCACCTAACCAGACTGCCAGCACCATCAGGCTCACTTGGGATGTTTTGGAATTAACCATTGCATCACACCTGGGATGCAGTATCCTGCCTCCATGTGCTCCCTGGTCAAATGTATTGAAGAACACTTCGCAACTGTAACTATGTGCCTGTCAGCCACTTAATTCCGCCAACTGCTGATGTTTCTTGGTGCAGCTTTGACTTACGAAACAGGTCTTGAGCAAAACAGTTTAGTTCAGCAGCTCTGCAGTTAATACACTTCCCAGACTGCATCAAAACTGTTGGACCATTGGACCTGCCACATAAACAAATGAACTTGATATAAAACAGCTTTTAACCTGTAATTTAATGTTTTTGTGGGGGAAATTGCCGAATCCCCATTTCACATGAACAGATATGTGAGTCATTACAGTTGAGTGTGTTTATCGTACATGGCAGTTCTTTTCAAAACACACATGTTTAAACAGATGGCTTCTGTTGATTATTAATGCAGTTCCTGCAATTAAGTTCAGTCTGAACGAAATAGATGGAGACTGACATTCTATTGACATCAAAGCTGGTGTATTGCATCTTCTCCTTTATGAATGTTCACATTCTGATCTGCTACTACAGCCTTACTGAAATGTCAACTGTGATAAGTCGTGATGTAACTGGAGAGGAGAGATAAGGTACCTGGCATCTTGCTAATTTACTTTTTGACTGGGATTTACTATTTGCATATTCATGCTGTTATGTTTTAATGGTGAAAGTCCATGTTTGAGCAAATTACTATAAATAAACATAGCAGTAGAATGAAATGGCTCTCTGTCTCTATAGATGTTGTGGGCTCCAAGCACAGGCAAGCTAACTTCCACCACACAGGGAACCCAAATGCATGGTGGTGCTGTGCTCTGCTCACCATACTGCCCACTGAAGCAGCTGCACGGCCCACAAATGCTGCTGTCAGGTTATGGTCCTGCAGTCGAGGCCGCTTTGCCAGAAAACAGGAATGGCCGTATACCTGTTGAAACCCAAAGCTCCTCTAGTGCAGTGTTGTGTTGATGCAGGACATTGCAGTAGTGACTGGCAAAGAAGGAGTTTGAGAGCAGCTCAGGTGACACAGCCCAGACTACAGAGCTGAGGCTGCTTTGGGGCTTCCTGACCTGCAGCCCATAGTGCCTGACAGGTTTCTCCTCTCAGAATTTGTTGCAGAGCTTTTGGAATTGATGTAGACATCCATCCTTATAGCAAAGTTTTTCATACCTTAGTGGTGTGTTATGTGAAAAAGTATCTACCCTTCTTTTGAACTTGCTACTAGCTTCATTTGATAGTCTGTAGGTCTTGCACTGGAAGAAACACTGAGCAATTGTTCCCTATTCACTGTCTTTGTGTCACCTGTGATTTTATAAGTCTATTCTATCATCTGCTGTGTTTTGCAGCCTGAGGAATTCTATGTAATTTCTGATATGGAAGGAGTTTTTGTACCTATGTTTATCAGTTTTTCCTCTATTACCTCATCAGTATGTTTCTTACCTATTTTAGTCATTTCCATATAACCTCTGCAGCAGGTAATGTGTTGGCCATGAAGCTGGAGTATCATGGCTGCATTTCAGCAGAGGCTCTCTAGCCACCTGTGACCTGTTAAGGAGATGTTGATTGTAGCTTCTGGAGTGACATAGAAGAACAGGTATGGCTAGGCTTAGTGAAGTAGACTATCTGTTTAAAACAGCTTAACAAGCATGTTATGTCTATTAGATAATGCTTTTCCTCCTTCCTTGGTTACTCTCCTAGAGCAAAAGTCCTGCTACTTCTTCTATTATATTCTTCACTTAAATTTAGTGGTAGAAAAACCCACCACAACATGCTTTTCACATGTGTCTTTGCATAGAGATATTTTCAAATGTCCTTTCATTATTCAGTAGTAACTTTCTAAACATGCATGCATGGGAGTAGCTTTGTTACAGCACAAAGCTGTGTAGTAGTTATGCTATTTTGCTATCTGCTCTAGCAGGGCCTGTGACACATGCTTGGAAGACCTCCAAGTGTCACTGTGTGATGCTGGACAAGGCTGAGGTTGAAGTAGAACAAGGTCCCTTTTATTTCCAAGTCTGGCACATCTTCAGTGCTACAGGGCTGGCACTGCATGGCAGTGAAACACTGCCTCCATGCTGAAATACCACCGTCTGTTGGAGAAGAGAGGTCGTTTTCAGTCACACTAATGCAAATTCCCAGCCGGCCATATTCAACAATCTAATTAAGCCTGAACAAGAGGAGAAACTTGATACCTACAACCTAAAAAACAACTAATCATCCTTCTTTGAGTGGTCATTGCTGGAATTAAAAAAACCCACAGCATTTCTGGGAAAGCCTTAGGAAAGGTCTCTCAAGAACAACATGCAGTGCTTAAATTTCTTCTGATTTGTTTTTGACCAGCTTTAACAGAATTTACACAACAAGAATAAAAGGGACAACTATATCTCCTCTTACATAAAGTCTGTGAACTTTCGTTTCAGTGGATATACTACAATAAATACGAACTTTACAGAGTTCTTATTCCAGGACTCTGGAATGGTATTCTGTAAAAAAAAAAAACAAAACAAAAAACCCCAACCCCAGAAACAAAACCAACAAAACAAAACTAAAAAACAACCAATCAAAATACCCCACCCAAAACCAATACCCGACCCTACCTCAAACCTCCAAAAACCCAAACCCACCCTTTCAGAAAGCCAGTGAAATAGCCTGGTAGAGAGTAGATTTACTCTCTAAAAAGCTATAGTTAGCATTTTAGTTGACATGGAGCTCCAGGAAGGAAGCCTTAGACCCAAAGGGACAAACAGCCTGGTTGCTTTTCCAGTAAGGGGTAACTACAGCAACCACCAGGCAAGGCTATCAGCTCTCTACAGAAAGAGAGAAGTAAAGTTAGGTTGTGCTGCTGCTTGATTAAATATTTGTGAAGCTGATTTAATGTCCTTTCACCAAGTGAACATACAATGCTCTAAACAGCTGTGTAAAAATAACCTATGAAAACAGAGTCTTTTTATAACTTCTTGAAAAATGGCTCCAGAGCAGTACAGGTAATACACAGGTACCAGAAACATTAGGAAGCTGATAACAATTGTAGCTCATAACGCTGGTTATTCAGGTTGCTTTACACTTCTTGTCATTGAAGCTGCATTTCAGTCATTTGTAACTTCGTCAAATTATAAGTGTTTGGTCTCATGTTTTCCAAGCTGAATGTTAACCTCTGGCTGCATTTTAGTAAGAAACATTGATCAAAAGGCACAGCCTTCTCTAAGGATCGAGTTTAGGAATGAGATCTTGGTTATTAATTCTTGTCTCCAAAGGCTTGGAAAAATGATTCAAATACAGCATTGGCATGGCCCTTGCAGCAGGGATAGACCTCTTGATGTTCTCATGCAAACTAGAAAGCTTCAATGAATTGTAATTTGCACGTGCTCCGTGTGGATTTGGATCTTGGTTGCTAAAATCTTGGTATGTCTTATCTGTATTGTGCATGCTTGATAAAATTAATTTTTCTTGTTTCTGATCAGGCTGTGTGTGTATGAACTCTAAAGAGTAATTAAGCCTGCTTCAGTCCATGCATGCAAGTGGAGTCTGACTTTTCCCATCAAAGCGGCTCTGGCCCCAGCACAGAGCTTGTCTTTTTTACACTTACATTGATCCTCCTGCTATACTTAATGGATGTATGAGAGGAAGGAGTGAAGACCAAGGGGAGGGAGAGGTCCCCTCAGGGAGCTAGCAGGCCATGGCAGCCCTCTGCAGGAGTGGGTAATGGCACAGGTAAGATGGTGGTGGCTAGGGGGGGACCTGCCCAGCTGGCCAAGGGGTCAGCAGGAAAACAGCTCAAAGAGCTGGGGCTTTGAGAAGACAAAAGAAGAGAAGAGTAACAGAGAAGAGCGTCAAACTAGGAGAAGAGGCAAAGCAATGGAGACTTAGGAGGGACTGTAGCTGTACTGGTCAAGGCAAGGAAACAAACAATAGCAGCAGTTTCTCAAGCAACAAAACCAGTTTGAATAAAATATCCTAGGTCAATAGAATTTTTTTTTTAAAATGTGTGTTTTCTGAACGTTAAGTTCTAAATCAAGCTCTTTCAAAAGAATAATATTTACTATAGCACGATTGCTACCATAGCAGGAAGCATCTAGATCTTTCCTGGAGCAGAAGTTTCCTAGGTTATTTCTGAAGGATACTGGGAGACGGAGATGGTTGGTCAAAGTGCTGGGCATGGGTGGGGAGAGGCAGCCTGGGTAAAGTCACTTAGAGATAATCTGATGACCACTGCTTGTTAGCAATGAATGCTTGCAGGTAACATGCATTCATTTAAGAACTTCTCAAATCCAAATTATGGAAGAAAGTGAAGGAAAAATGATTACATTATGGCTGCCAGTATTTATTGAATTTTACTCCCTCCTATGTTAAACAAATGATATACCTTTGCTGGTGCCTTATTTTACAGCTTCCTGTTTCTAAGCTTATTGGCATTTCCTCATGCCACGAAAAGGTAAAACTAATTTACTGAGAGATTTTAGAGTAGTTAGTTTATGTTCGTCTAGGCAGTGATTCAGATTCTGTCTGACATGAAAGACCAATCTCTACTTCCTTTTGGCTTGTGGATAAATGCAACAAACTTTACACAGCCACACAGGTAAATTAAGGAACCTTACAGATAAAGCAAGCAAATAAGAGTGCTACTCTTTAAAAAGTTGTATCATGCTTCAAAACAGCAGCTATCAGTCTAACCTTGTGACTGCTGAGCGTCAGTAGGATTCCTGGGCTGTGCTTCTATGTCCTGTGCTGCCAGCTATGAGGACGGGGTGTCTTCCTGGCAGTGGCCCTAATAAACTGGTTGGCCACAAAGCTTGATACTCACATAGAAATAGATGTGAACAGTGATCAGATGTTGCTCTTGTTTTGTTTTGTTTTTTTCCTTTCCTTTCCCCTCAACATTTGCGACAAGTGAACAGATTTTGCTTTTTCCATCTAGTGTCAATCTGTCTGCAGGTAACAAAGCTCCAACAGTTTGTTTTTTTTTTTTTTAACTTGTTTGCATGCAGAGTATGAACCGTCATTCAGAGAGACATCTCGTCAGGCAGCATCTCCATGCTGGCATTTCTGGCATACTGGAGGTGCCCTCTTTCTTCTCTATGTCATTTGGCTTTGGCAACTCTGAGCACATACGAAGACACACTGCAAGCAGGATATACACACCTTTAAGGTACAAAGCATTTATTTGTTGCCTTATGCACACAGTTGATAGGTGGGACTAACAAGTTCCCAGGCTAAGGAGAGCTGGCAGAGACCTGGCAGTGAGGGAGGGACAACCGTGGGCGCCTCTTGTTCCCTGGGACAGGCTCGCCGTCAGAGTTACTGAGTTGCTACCCTTGATTCCATTTTTTCCTTAAGGCTTTATGACTTTCCAGGAAGCGACCTTCCCCATCTTAACAATCTTGCCTATGCCTGTCTTTTATTTTGTCCGGCTCTAGCTGACATACTGTCTCACAGGTCTTTCTCACACCTTAGTGGTTTTCTCAGAAGCCTGAGTGAGGATTATGCTGCTGTGCCACGCAAAACAGAGCTTGCGATTACAGAGAGATGAGCCAAAAGAAGGAGGCACTGCCATGAAGTCTGCATTTCTGTGGTTGTGTCCTGAGCAGGTTGGTCTGGAAATCTGGCACACACATGCCCCCACCCTGTGCTGGCACACTGCTAAAAGCCCATAGCTTGGATTAGGTATGACTGCACAGAAACCATTTCTGGGCATCATTAGTGAAGGCCAAAATTAATTCTCTCAGTTGTCTAATATTGAGACAGCCCTATTTATAAGGGTCTAAAAGAACCTGGTACTGGACAATTTCTGTTTGCATTAGCAAAAGAGTTATTTGTAAGTATCTTCTAGGAAAGTGTACATCTAGCACTCCTGATGGAGCAGAGAACAGAAAGTTTTCATGGCCAAGCACTGCAACTCAGGGACAAACATGAGCTCACACTGAAGGAAAGGCAGAGGATGTTACAAACCTGCTAGGCATTAATGAGTACGTAAGAAAGGTCTATGCCAAATATTTCAAACTCTAGTTTTATGTTATAAAAAGTGGTAAGCCTTTTTTTTTTTTTTTGTGGCTTGCTGTGGTTTTTTTTTTAATGTTATGTATGTCACTACTGAAATCCTATGAATTGAAATGCTATGCTTGGAGCGAGGGCTGTTGAGGTAATATCATCTGCCATAAAATCTGAATGACAACCATGAAATGATAACAGATGTGAGACTGAGAAACTCAAACTGCCTGGACATACTGAGTAAATGCCGTGTTGGGACACAGGGCAGAGTAATTGCTTCATTCTTCAAGTAGTCAGAGACCCACAGCATGAGAAATCACTCCTGACATACTCCAAACCAGTGTGCAAGATACGTAACAGTGAGTGAATTGTGATTTGCAGTAGAGACCGTCATGTGCTCAAATATCAACCTCATAGGAAAAAACAGATTCACTACTAATACATAACAGCAGACAAATGAGGAGGCTTGCTAAAAAGAGATTTAATTTAAGCTGTGCAGAGAGCATTTAAAGAAATCTTATCAGAGACTTGGATGTACGCACCCCTTTCTCACATGCTTTCAAAAGGATCAAATCACAAAGAAAGTGGTATGGCTAAACAGGAAAGGGAGCCTTGTTGAAGTGAACAAACGTCCTCCAAAAAAAATCGCATCCAAATCACAAAAACAGAGAAGAGCATAAGCTTTGGTTTTAGAATTAACTCCTCCCCCNAACTAATAAGAACCCCCTAAATGCATCTAAAGTAAAAAAAACTGCTAGAGGGTCTACAGGGTTCATTGTGGAAAAGGTATATACAACATGGCTCATGAAATAAAAGCTTATACTGAAAACTGTTACAAACGGGGAGGCTGTATAGTGGAGGAGGAGGTGGTCAAGGAGAGGCCTAGATGAGGGTCTGTACAGGGACTTGGTCAGAGGAACTGTCTCAAAGGTAGCGTCCAGAGGCACTAACTTTCGAAACGTATCTATAAACTGAACTATATGAAATTGTCAGGATCACACAATTCTCAGTGCTCAGCTGATGACTCGAAGACTGAACAGTAGATCGCTTGGAATTACCATGTTCCATTTTCTGTCATGCCTCATGGCTGTTCTGTGCCTATGCGCTTTGGCCAAAAACAATTAGACAGCACATCCAGCACTTGTGGTCATCCTTCTATATTGAAAACATGAAAAAATATCTTACTTTTAAGACTTACCACGTCAGTCATGCCACTTAAAAATCTTACTCACTGGTTAGTCTAATTACTGCTTCTTTTTAAAGGAACTTATTCCGTTCATAGTAGTTGCACGTTTCTTACCAATTGCTAGTGAAGTACAGTTCCTGCCAAGCTTCAGGATAAGAGGAATGTTCATAAATTGCACTTATGTTAGGAATTACATCATGTTGCTATGCACTTGACCCATTCAGGAAATATCCCCTTTCTTTCATAAAAAGCCTTTGATCTGCTTCCTGGGAAAAGAAACAGTTTTTAGGCTTTCTTGGTTGCAGAGCAAGACTTTTCTTATTTTTTAATACAAGTTAATTAAAAAGCATGGCAATTTATCTAGTATTTCCAGGGAAATTTATGGCTGTAAAAATTGCAAATCAGATTACCAGGCGCACAACACAGACACAATCAATGGAGGAAAAATACATTGCTAAAGAGAAACTGTTTTTCAGAAACACCAGAAACGTAAAAATTTGGAACTGGGTTGTTGACCGCTCCCATTTTTGCAGGTTTCTAGGTCTTGCCCTATTATAAAGCTTGTCCAGAGCCTCACTCTGGATGCATATGCTCCTTATCTTCAACCAGGGTCAATCTCTGCCAGCACTGGCCTCACTAGCTCTTCTCCTTCTATTACATTTGTGACGGCTATGGAGAAAAGCTGTATCCCCATCACCCTTCAATTTGCTAGGCTAATCAAGCCAAGCTCTTGCATTCTTCTCTGTAAAGTATTCTCACCTGTCCTCTGATCACGCTAGTGGATACATTTTAATTCATCTTTCTTGACAAGGGATGACCTACTCTAATAAAGGCCTTTGTTTTCGAAAGTCCTAACTTGTGTCACATGAGACCCGCAAAGGGCTGTTAAATATGAAGTCATAATCTAGTTCTGTGTGCTTTTTCTTATTTTATTATTTTAAATGAGATAGGTAAATATTAACATCACAGAAGCACATCAAACAGGCTCAACTACTGTCGACTTAAAATGAACAATATTATAACCAAACCAAAATGACAGCTGAGATTAGTTCATGTGTTACCAATTATACTGGCTTAGTTCACCAGTTTACGAAGCCATAAAGTTAGTACAGTGTGTAATCAAACTGTGTGTCCAACAAAGAGAAGAATTGCATTTGTTAATTTTTCATCAGGTGTTTGAAAGAGGAGTTGTTTCCTTTTGGTAAAAGCCTATCTGTAATAGAGGGCTTTAGCAACCTGGGGATTACCAGTGTCAGGGTTCACTGAACAAAGGACATAGCCTAGGACGGAGGATAAGGCCTGTTTAGCTAGTCTCAAGGAGCTACACAGCTCTAGCAGGCCCTTTGCAGTTTCCTGCTTCAATACTTCCTCCGGAAAATTTCATTGCAGTTGCAGAGCTATTGTTTACCCTCCTAAGTTATTACTTGCCTTTACCCAGATGAGCACAAAGGTTGCCAAGGGTTTTGTGACAAGGTTAATTTCTGGACCAGCCTTAGGACTAACAATGGTGGGTCAATATAGCTTACTTTCAAATGGCTCTTCTTTGATCTCAATTTAAACAACAGGATTAGGAGCTGGGGTTTACTTTTCAGCTAATTATGGAGTTTCTCTACAAACCAGTACTGTCTGATGTAGGACAAGAGGAAATGGCCTCAAGTTGCGGCAGGGGAGGGTTAGATTGGATATTAGGAAAAATGTCCTTCCCGAAAGGCTTGTTAGGCATTGGAAGAGGCTGCCCAGGGAAGCGGTGGAGTCACCATCCCTGGAGGTGTTCAAAAAGCACGTAGACAGGGAACATGGTTTAGTGGGCATGGTTGACGGTTGGACTCGATGATCTTAAAGGTCTTTTCCAACCTAAATGATCCTATGATTCTATGTTATGCACTGGCTGACAGTCAAGTTAGCTTTGCACTTTGGACACAATCTGTGTGACCCAGTCCTATTCTAGTGGGAAAACTTTAAACTTAAGTCCTGTTCAGAGCTGATCTTTATCACTCTATGCTAAAGAAGAAAATCTCAGAAAGAATCCATCTATCTTTTTTCAGGTTAGGTATTGAGAATCATACAACTGGCTTTTTTTTTTTTTTTTTTTCTTTTGCGAACCTTTTTTAAATTTTTTGTTCAA
>VYZV01042720.1:10581-35897 GCA_013401275.1 Pandion haliaetus
TTAGTTCTTGATTGTATTAACAGGTTTTGAAACTTGCTTTCCTCTTGCTGTAACATCTCTGGACAGTATTAACAGCAGAGAGAGGTCAGATTTCTGCACATTAATTTAGTTCTACACTACTTAAAAAAAAAAATACTAGTAGAAAACATAGTTTCTATTATGTTTTCCCCATGCTTTACATGGGGATTTGAATCATAATTTTTCTGGACTGGTATGTTAGACTGCACCTCTACTTAGTACTCTGCAATTGAAGATCAACAGAGATGATTCTCTGAGTAAATTTCAATCACTAAATTCAGTTACAGGGGATGTATAAAAACATAGAAACATAAAACTTTAATTTTGCAGTGTTTTACCAAATTTGCAGTAAAACAAGCACTGCGTAAACAAGCACACAATATATGCTTGGACATAGCAAGACAGTGAAACTGCACAGAAAATCCAAAATGATCCTGTACCAATCCAATGTCCACTCAATAACACCTAATCTCTTGCATTGAATGAACTAATATGGGGTGTTTTTTGCTTAGCTGTTGTGTTGTGAACTGCACAAGACAACACATCCACGAAGCCTAATTGCCTATTTTAGTTGCATCCAACCAAATCCCCCAAGATGACAAAGAACAGGGCCCCATCTTCTCACACGGTATCCTGAAACACAGACTAGCCACGCAGGCTTATATTACTACATTCCCAGTTTCTGACAGTATATTGATAATAAATCTCACGTGCTATGATTCCCTAGACACTTACCTGACCCCTCAAAGACAGGCAGGAAATGTAGAATAGTAAGCCAGATTTCATAATGAATTCCCCAGCTGCTGTTTGTTTCAGTCAGACTGGACTATACAATAATGTTCACTACTTTTTAGTTTATTAAGAAGTGCAAAATATGCTGTAATATTTTCTTTTTTCCAGTACCTGGAAATCTTAGTGCAAGCAGTCTTATTTTCTTTACTTAGCCCACAAATATAGCAGTTACTTCTGATGAGCAATAAAAACTGAAAATTGTTTACAAGGTGAAAATACCAATTTTAACCACCTACTTCCAGTCTGACATTTTAGTCAGATACACCAGTTCTTTTCAGGGGACAGAGCAGTCAGTAAAACAGGACAACAGCTAATGTTATCCATGCTTTTATCCCTCTGTGACCAGCTGAATGGAAACACAAAGGTCACACAAAGAATCTGATCCTGGTTTTAGGAGGGGAAAAAAGTTAATTTCCTGAGGGTGTGCATTTTCTGTAAGTGCAACAGCATTTGAGAAGAAAATAATGTGATCCCAAGCACATGTTTAGTAAAGCAGTATCTTAAAAGCAGCAGAACAAAGAATGAGTATTAGTAATAATTTTGGCTTAATCTTCAAACTTCAAGAAGCAAAACCAGAACTGAACTCTAGCTTACATCAAATTAACACATCTACAATCTAGTCCTTTTATCAGGCTTTTTTTTTTTTACTCAAAGTCTGAACTTCACACCTGATGGAAAAACAAACCAACAAACCACACAACAACAGTTTCACTCAATTTAGAGCTTGTTTCACATAGTGTGATGGGGGGTGGGGGTGGGAAACCAACTACAATTTTCAAAGAAAAATATTTATTGTTTACTGCGTACGAGAACAACACATTTTAACAAATTTGCAAACACTATCTTCTTTTTATCACTGCCTTTGCCTTTCGGAAAATACTTCACACATTATCCTTCAGAAAAGAATACCTCAATCATGAAAGCGCTACATTTTATTTGCAGATTTGGTATTTGTTGAACTGGGATAACATATTGACAAGTTCTCCAAATTTTGCTCCATCTTCCAGAGGTCATGGAGGAGCCAAAAATAGTTTATCAAGAAAAAGTGAAGTGAAGCAGAGAAATAAAACTAACCTCATACTGTGCACTTTTAACCATTTTTTTAATCTAAACAAATCAGTTTAGGTTTTTTCTTTAAATATATTTGATAGACCTTGTGGCTGAAAGAAGAGAAATTAATACTAAAGACACAGTGATATGAAGGCAATGAGAAAGCTTCTGTAAACCGACAAATTAGGATACTTTTCAGACCAAAACAGCAGAAACTTAGTCATTTTTCTGTCTTTCCACTCATCCTAAAACGAAGTGGGGAAAAGGCTACACCTCAGTACTATGCCCAAACTATCAGTCTGTCAGGAGACAGACTGGGAGATTCCCTTTCTTGCTGACACAGGAAATAGTCTTCTGAAAGAAGATATTATCAGGAGGGGAACTACATGCAAAGCTGGGTATACTACAGCACAATTATTAAATTTATGCTGTAGATCGGTGAAAGAAGTGAACAGGCAACACACTTAAGTTTCATAGAAGTGTAGCATCAGAAAATAAGTATAGGACATTAAAAAAACCCAACCAATAAACAGACAAACAAAACCCTGACAAGCAGCAAACGTAGATGTCTTAAACAGGCATTTGATAAACTAGGAATATTAGGGCCCTCCACCTTTTTCTGTCTCCCCAGCACTAAGTCATCTTTTGGAAAAATGATTTTAACATTCAGTTTTCACCCAATAGATCTTCTTGCTTGTACAATCCATTTTAGAGGCATGACTTGTTTTCTTTGTTAACATTTCATTTCCTCCCATCTCAGAACTTGATGAAATCTATTTCTTAGTTCCTCGTCTCCCAGTGAAAGCTGACAACAAGTATCAGACAAAATGTAGCTGTCCCGTATGAAGTAATTCATTTCTGTCAAAGATTAGACATTTTTTTCCCTTAACGTAAGATGACTGATACTGTTCTGCAAGATCCAAAAGGGACAATTTAACCACTTAAGTACCGAGAGAGCTTGAGGATCAGCTTTTCTCCTTAAAGCACATTGCCCAGTGGGTGAAAGGAGGTAACTGAGATGGAAGCAACTGGAAGGCCTGGTAACTTCCTTCCATTTGATTTGAGGCTTTGACTCACTATTTTCAGTCCTAACCAAGTATTTGTTACTATGTTCAGCAAAAGAGCAATCTTATAAAATTACACATTTGAACAATTCTAACCAGCTGAAACTTACTTTCTACTCTACACAGCACAGACAGCAGTCCTGAGGCATATTAAGCTCGCTTTACATTTGTAGCTATTTGTGACCTTAACTGTAGTAATTTTTTTTTAATTGAAATGCACTTCTCATGGAACTTTCCATTTATGTTAACAAGGGCAAAATTCATCCATGTAGACTCAAGCAAACACAAAACATGAGAGCTCAACATCCAATCCCCTAACAATGAAGGATGGGGGGGAGAGGGGAGAAAAAAGAAACGGGCACTTTTGAGGTATAAACCAACTCACCCAAAAGCACACACCTAGGGCAGGACAAGGTGACTGGTGCTCTAGCAGTGCTTATACCTCAACAGAAGGTGTCCAACGGGGGAACGTGCTTCAGGCCGTCGCTGACAGGACCCCACACCCCCCAGACCTCTTGAGGTGAACGCCCCCCAAGAGCTCTTCACTGCACCGGGTGCACTATAAAGGCCGAAAGACTAGCCCCAAGCTTGCCACCGCAGCTCTCTTCCCCATGGGCTGCGAGCCCCACCTCAGAGCACCCCCGCCCCGGCCGGCATCTCCATCTTCCAGAAGGCTCCAGCCCCACCCCTCCCTGCCTTAAAGAAGTCAGGGGGGCACCAGAGGACTGCCTCACCTCTCACCTCCGTGCCAGTGCCCAAGGTTTGGTGCTTCTCTGGTCACGTTTGACTGGAAACATGTAGGAAACTTGCAGGTGTGTGGGGCCACGGATCCCAGGAGGTCCTTGGCGCAGGCTGACTTGGGGAGCTGTGGTCATGCCCCACGTCAGAGCCGGGGGGGGGTGCGTGAGGGGGCTCGTTCTGTGAGTGGGAGCAGAGCCCGGCCGGAGGGAAGCACTGTGGAGAAGCATGTGTGCCCCAGCAGGGCCGTGCCCAGGTGGGGCTCATGAGCCCTACCCAGCTTGCTGTTACCTCACCAAGGTTAAAAAATAAAACAGTACTTTTGAGAAGAAGGTGGTAAGCATGGAGCAATTAACTGGTCCACAGAACCATGCTTGTAAAGGACACCTGAGCTTGGGAGGAATTACTTAAATAGTTGACTGATCCTCCAAGGAATAAGAAAGAACAAGGTAAGGTGCAGAGAAAGGGGGGGAAGTATCTGTTTTAAATGGCTAAACTCCTTCAGGACCTCTCAAGCAAAGGAAAGGTCAGGTGATGAAATTTGCTGAGCAAGCCACAAGTGCAAGCATAGCATATTATTTAATTAATAACACTTAAGTGAATTGTATTTTACAAAGGGACACAGAGAATAAAAAAACCCCCCAGATATGAGGCAAAGCTGAGCTTAAAGTTTTCCCAAAGAAATAGATGAAATAGAGAACGAAACATTTTGGTGCTGGCATCTGATGTTTTCTTCAAGAAGTAGAGTTTGATGCCAAAAATACTCGGGAATCAGCGTTTGAAAGGTTAATTAGATTCTCCATAAGCATTTCAATTACAGGAATGAGACATTATCCCATTTAATATGTATACTGACACATCCTATTTGTTTCAGATTTTCTCTGCCGCAAGATTTTTCTTTTGTAGATCAGCATTATTAATCGTAATGTCCTCTGACAACTTCATGTTTACAACTTAGATCAACTCTGGAGGCAAAGGGCTACTCTAATCAAGATCTTTAGTTAAAGTTGTTTACCTCTTCCATCAGCAACAGGAAACCTGCTCTATTCAAGGCACCGCAGTAGCCCAGAAGCGAACTATGTGCTGTGTTTCTCACACCAAACCTTAAATCTGAATTCTGCAAGATGAAGCTGTACTTGAAGACCCAAGATACCCTCTGAGTAGCCATGAATTATACACAGAGCTGCCCAACCTTGTTAACTGCACAGGATTAGTCATGCAGAAATTCTGGTATGTAGTGCACCCTCTGGATTTCATTCTAGTTTCGAATTACATAGAATTAGATGTAGTTAAATAAGCATTTGTGAGATCAGAACCATTTCATGTTTTGAAAGAACAGTTTTCTTTCTGATAATGTAGTTTTATCAAAATTAGAATATTTTACAAAGATATTCCAATTTTTCCTTACTCTGACTTAGTAAGTGTAAGTAATAATGCTTCAGCAAGGTAAAAATATTTAGTTTGGATTTCATTACTTCAATTTCAGTCAAACTTCTATAACAGAAAATAATAAGAGTAGTTAGAGTGGTTTTAATAAGTTCCATTTCAAGTCAAATAAACAGTTCTGAAACATTAAAAATCAGGGACAGATGAGTAAAAGGGAATGGAAATGACTTTGAGAATAAGCAGTGCACCGCTCTTTTTGGCAAAGATACCATGTAATTGAACAGGCTGCGCTACGGTTTGGGGGGGGGTGGTTTTCCATATCTGTAAGATTAATTTATAATTTTGCTGCTGAACTTAAGGGCAGAATAGCACCCAGTGCCTACCGTTCTTGTGGAATATTGTTTGTGAGAGAAGATAAACTGATGCATAAAAATGCACCAGGCTTTACACAATATCTGTGTTCTTGCTTTATGTCTTTTGGGTTTTTTTTTGTATGTGTGATTCTGAAAACATTTGACTAACACCCAGGATGATTTTTCCTCAGACTGTTCAAATTAAATCCAAACAAAATTTGCCAATACAGAGCAGACTGACATGATGTCTCTGGGTTTCACAGATCTATAGCAGTGAGCCTAAATTAGTACTCATTCATATAAATGGTGATAGTTCTGTTTTCAACAGAAGTAGGAATAGATCTCTGGTAACACAATCCAAGGAATCATGTTTTTGGGAAAAAAAAAGGGGGGGGTGTGAAGTTTGCAGCATTTGTCAAAAGTGAGTGGAAACAGAGACAAGTTTAGTGCAAAACAAATAAAAATGACTAATAAAAATACATTTCTTTGCTTCTGTATAACTAGGAATTTAGTTCCCTTATATGTAGTCTTAATGGATGAATGAACAATAGACTCAGTACATCAGCAAACAGACACAAGGTGCTTGAATAAGAACCTAAAAGATCTGCTAGAGCTATTACACCCAAGGTTTTACTAGCTGACCATTTGTAAATGATCAAAGTATTTCTAGGAAGTTGCAGTCTTTGAAATGGAAATAACAGTTTTCCTTTATCTTAAATTTTTACCTTTACACAGGATTGGAAAGCTTTGTTTTCTTTCTTAAAAAAGGTTACATCATAATTTTAATCCAATATAAAACTCCCTCTGTTCTCTTCATTCCCGCCATCTCCTAGTGTTAATCCTAATCAAAGCCACAAGTCCCATCCCTGTGGGCATTAAAAGGAAATGTTTCCCAGTTTTCAGGATTTGTAACTTCAATTATTTTTGCAGTTATTTGCTAAATTTCATTTCTGATCTTGTTCTGTAATCCCAGTTATAGTTTCTGATCAATTATTTGATGCAACTTCAAACCAACAAATTTTAATGTACGCCTCATGCAATGTTAAGTTTTATGAGTGCTCTAAGAGTTGGCTATTGGTAGGAATATCTCAGAAAAAAGCAGCCAGTCTTCCCTTGGGATTTAAATCACTAGGCAATTTTTGCATAACAATTTAATTAGCAAAATTATCAAGGGAATACTTTGAATTATTGCAGTATTTTGCTAGTTTTCAGTTTCCTGCCAAGAATGCTTCCCCCTCTAGTCCTGAAATATAGATCTGATTAAGTTATTGAGAAGAACAATGGATCATCCCTTAGGGGACCTACATAAAGTTGCAGTCATTTTAAAATTTCCAGAGTGCAGAAAGCACCTAGAGTATGTAAGGGTCATTCAAATTAATCAAATATTAACAACTTAATAAGACTGGATCTGGCAGAGAGGGGTTGTGTATGCATGTGTGTGTATAGTCATTCCATCTGAAGTTGCAATTGAGCTGCTTTTTAGTGTTATGTTCTTATCTGGTCATTTTGCAATCCAAACAGTCAAAAAGGATTTTTTGGTATAATTTTTGCTCCTGTAAGACATTTGAAAAATCACACACCACTCAGTAGGGTAGCAGCTCACATCCAAACAGGTTTGAGAACAGCAAAAACTTATTGCACAATGAGGTGCCTTTGTTTCTCGAATTACTACCCTTGTTCTAAAGGAGACCTTTAATGTGAATTCTGAATGAGCAGCAGCAGCTGATAGAAACAACAATCAGGAGTCAATGATATGAGGTGCAAGCTAAGATAGAGGCATAGGGCTTTCATGACCAAATCTATGTTAGAACCTCGCATTCACAAAGAGCTTGACTGCAATTGCCACCTGCAAAAAAGCAATTTGGAAAAGACAGTGCAAAGATAAGGTTAATGGAATTTTCCTAAAAGCAACTCCCAAGGGATTCTCTGTTAAAGGAACCACTATCCACTTTGGATCTCAGTTTATTTCAGTTATCAGTCTTAGAAATTTAAGCAGGCTTCTGACAATATAAAGTGTATAAATAATATGCAGCCTTCCTTGAACGCCTACAAATTAGCCAGCAGTGAGATTCAAGTGAAAGACCTCGAAATAGCATCATCCAAACAGCAGAACTATTTCTTCCCACAAGGAAACTTAAAAGTGAATAGCAACGGACTAACTGTTTACATTAAAGTCAGAACAGAAGCTCTGTTGA
The DNA here is from genome assembly GCA_013401275.1 of Pandion haliaetus. NCBI lineage: Eukaryota > Metazoa > Chordata > Aves > Accipitriformes > Pandionidae > Pandion > Pandion haliaetus. Next base: position 18,178 of record VYZV01042720.1, read on the forward strand.
CTTTCTTATTTCATTCAACTTGAGAACTCTGTCCGAGAAGGAAGGTACTAAGCAGAAGAGCCATAGACTGTAGAGCTAAAAATAAGTACATAAAACTATCAGATGCTATGGAAACCAACAAGATTACCATGAAATTGGTAAAAATTAATAAGGTTGAAGGCAAACTAGAGAGACAACAAATGAATAACCCAGGTAAGCTAGATGCTCATAGATAAGAAATTTGCTAAGTTTGGTTCCTTTCTGTATTTTACTACAGGGCTTATAGAATACTTTTAGAGAGCGGAAAAATGAAAATACTTTAAAACAAATAGTTTGTCAAGAAAAATCCCTCCACAGAGAAGTGTGATGAAAACATTTTATTCACTTTAGTAGAATGCTTAAGGGAGATGGCACTTTCTAATTTTAAGGCCTACAATAGAAAATACGATATAGTGGAACTTGATGGAAGTTAGGGACAGTTGTGTTAAAGTTCTACAGTAGGAAATGCAATAGCATTACAAAAAGGGTAACTTTAGACTTGTGGACTGATGGTAAAGGTTTTTTGTTCCAAACAGTGCTTTTTGTTTCTGACCCTGATAACAGAACACAAGCCATTGATTCTGGAGTGCTCTCATCATCTCATAGTACCGTGAGTCTTTCAGCTCTCACTATCAGTATCAGTCTGCAGACATTAGTTACAACCCTAGATTTTATATGTAAGTTAAATGGGTTCATTCTGCACAAACCCAAGGCATGCATAATTCATCTGCAAGTCAGATAGAAAACCATGAAGCTCCTTTTCAGTCATACCAGACACAGGCTATTTTACATCCTGTTCCCATCCTTGTCTGCATTGTTGGGGAAATATTAAAGTAACACTGCTTAGTTATTTGTTACTTTACCTGAGAGAGGTCAGTGCCTGGCTGGCAGCCCATTTATGGAAAAGATCATGAATGCGTTAGGACTGACAGTCATGTGAGTTTTGGCATGGTCTCCCTATTGGGAGTGAAGAAAGTTAGTTTATGAAAAGCAAATCATCTCAAAATTTTTGGTCATGATAGCTGCTCATAATACTGATCTTTTATTTTACACAGCATATCTTCTATGTAATTGGATCCTGTTTACATGTTATTATGTAGGGAGATATGTGTAACTATAACTATAAATGGCTTGTCCGTCTATATTTCATATAGCTGTTGCCACACATNAGACAAAAAACTGATTATTTCATCCATAATTCTATCTGTATTGGTATGTGAAATGTATAAAGATATCCCAGTTCAGATTACATTTTGAATTTAAGGTTGCATGTGCTGTTTTGCAACAAGAGAAACGGGATTTTTTCTGGCCTGTCTGTGGTAGTTTTTTAGCACTTGAAGGAAAGCTCCATATGAACAGAACTGTAATGTTAGCCAACCTGCCAATCAAGATACTAATCCTCTACACATCTCTACCGTCAGGAGACAGATACCTGGAAGCTGGTATGCAGGAGATAAAGAGAAAAGTTGGACAGGAACCAGAAAATGTTCAAAATAAAAACTAGATGCATATGTCCAGATATATTTTCCTAAAAAAAATACCTAAAATGAATGATACAAAAGAATTTTGACCTCCACAGATTAAACAAACAAAGCTGCATGCACATACTCATTGCTGTTTGTTGCTTCTAAGTAACACTTGTGTTCAAAGTACAGTATTTTTTCTTCACTGCATTTCCAGACAATAAAGGCTCAGTATTCGTGAAAGTGGAAATAACTGCATTGGTTAATTTTGAGTCACGTCAGTGCCTATGGAAAGCAAATTTAACTATTCAAAGAAATATGCAATATTTTTATATCTAAGTCTTGACGTTTGGATACAATGAAAACACAATGAATTGGATAAGCAACAAAGACTGTAATGCTCTCTGACTGTAAAACTCACTGATAATTGAATATTATTTTCTTTTATCCACTGAGAAAGAAAGAAAGAAATTTAAGGATCACTGCAACTATTCTGTCCAGGTCTACTGTCTTCTGACACATTAGGTTCAAGCAAATAAACTGAAATAATTTTTTCAGTAAATTTTTTCTCGTCAGAAGTTATCTTCAAACAGATATCATTTCTATTAACGTCATTTCTGCCATTAAGTTTTGATCTATAGCATATACATAGGCCATTCATAAAAATAATTTGACATTCAAAGTTTAGTTGTTTTGCCCATACATATAAGAAATGTTTGTGCTCAGTGACTCACTGAGTCCTTTTATAAGATCAGGTTTATCTTAAAACTATGTATATGAATACTTGTAGTTATGAATGAGAATTTAACTTGTTGTGAATATTCTTGCAATACTTACTTAAAATTGGCTGGTTCACTAAATGTTCCTGCCAGTAAAGTAATTTACTGGAATACTGTTGGAAAGCAAATACAGAAGGGGTGTGAATACAGTTGAAGAGAATTAATTTGCAAATCAAATGGATGGTGGAGGAGGAGTTTCATTCAACGAATTAAACAAAGACACCGTCACAATAAATACAAGAACGTTTGGCAAGAACAAACTTTGCAAGACTTGCAACCTCTGTTCTGCAAAGGTATCTGTATATGTAAAGTTCCTACCTCCATGCAGATTTTTATCTCTACTAACAGATGTAGAATTGGCCTGTTGAACACCTTGCAGAGCCAGATCGCTAGACTAATATTAATATTTTAAGCTAGAATTGAAATGGCTTTTCTGAAAAGAAACCGTTGTATAAAAAATTAGCCATTGTATATAGGATGAAGTAAAGTTACGTAATGTACTGTTCTTATTTTATCCTTTATTAAAAAAATGCAGCAGGTACTACCATTATTGTCATGAAGCTGTGGGAAAGAAACCCCCAAAAGTTGTGAATTCTACATTAGCTACAACTTGCTATAGGATATTTATATTACCACTTTCCTATTCAGGAGAAGACAGGAAAACAGTCTGTGGCATTAAAAAACCCAGGAAACTATTTTCTCCTAAAAATCATGAAGAAACTGAGAAACAGCCCTGTTTACCTCATACTTCATGACAGTAGGGAAGTCCACCCCCCCAGTTATACTCATTTGCCTCAGGAAAAAGTCCTTCTTCTCCACAAAGACCGCATCATTGCTGTCTGTCACTGGTTGCTCATAGCTGACCCATCCTAACCATATACTGGTGTTATGCTAGAAAAGTGGATTAGATTAACTTGTATTTCTGCAAAGGATATGCATGGTTCAGGGCTGCCAAACTACTTACCTTTGCAACATGTTACAGTAACTGGAGCAAGGAGCTTTCTCTTTATCCTGGGCTATACGACAATGGTATCAAAACAATAAAAAATGCATTTCTGTTTTCTGAACTTTTATAAGTCAATCCAGCAAGGAAATAATATAGTCACATTTATCTAATCTTCTCTTTGCCCTTCCTGGTCATACTGTAATTGGTTAAAAGACCACAACTTTATTTGTGACTTGACCTACTGAGATGCAGTATTTTGCAGGGGCATCTCTCTTAGCATGGTACCTAACTTCTTGCAAGACCAATGAACTACTGTATAAGTCTTCCGGTTAATGATGCACCCTTCAATAATAACAGTAATTCTACCATCACAAATAACAGTAAATATGAAGTCAAAATGCTTTCAATAGGTATGTTTGGGCCTTTCTCAACAAGAATTCTAGAGCATGTGTATTTACCCCAAGAGAACACAGAACTCTATTCCTAGGCAATCATTTTATATTCCATAAAGCTTTCATAAGTTCACAGAATTAACAATATTAACAGAAAAGCCCTGTTTAAGTATTTCTTTACTAACAAGATCTTCAGAGAGGAAATGCTTTTACAATAATATATTAAAAAAACTGTAAACTGTCGATGTTGAATTATCTTTGAACAAACTTCATGACACTTCACCTCCCCCCCAAACCCCATCAGCTTCACCTGTTTACAATCCATGAGAAGCCAAAAATGAAACTATGAAAATATTTCATTAAAGATATAATTGATAAAGAGAGCTAAGTCATGCAAAGCAATAATAAAGAGCAAATTACAACAAAACATACCAGTGGTACAATCCAGCAAAGCATATCTACATCATCAGTAGAAACCTTTTCCTTGACATAATGACTTCAGAATAAAGTGAAAATGGGTGTGTCTGCCTCAGAATAATTAGATCTCCAAAAAAGTAATGAACGTATCAGCTAGAGAGAGAAGCAGAGAGTCAGCTTTTTGGAGGAAATGAATACAAGTGTATGTGAATTTCTGTTTATATGTATACACATTCATATGTATTCATGTACATATGAATAAGAGTTTCTATTAGGTATGCATAATTTTCAAGGGGAGATAGTAAAAGCCTGCATACTTTTTTGAGCTACTTAATATTGTAAGAACAATAAGAACAAAACAGCAGAGCTGGGTCTCAGTTATAATGTCAAATGATCAAGGCACTATCTTCAGAAACAACTATGCTATTTTAATTGAAACTGAATTAGTTGTGAAGTACTATCAGTTCGATTTATTGGATAAAATATGATTCATCTACTTAGTAATAGTATTTAGTATTGTTAGATGAGAAGTTGGAAGACTGTTAGATCAGATAAGAAGTTGGAAAAAAAGAAAGGATAAAATAAGGTTGAAATAAGAAAAGCTACATTTACAGTGTTACTTTTTAAGCATACCAGGAAGTGAGTCCTGTTTCTGATGGCTACAGTGGATTATATATTGCCTTTGGTGCATGGATTTTGGCATTTTATTTTGTATTAGCTTTTCCAATTAAGGCCATTATTTGGTTCATTACAGATCAGAGCAAAGGTATGCTCATCATTTAGGCAGTATAAATGAAAAAGCTAAGTTCAGATGAAAAAAACAAAAAGAAAGAAACTTGACAATACAGATGTATTCAGATATCTTCTGATTATAAAAAATATACAAGAGAAAAATAAAGCTCTCAATAGCACCAAGAGAGATCTAGCTTAATTATATGCTGGATAGAATATCATTAACAACAATGTACATTAGCTTTTTACAAAGTTATTTTTTATGCAATAGAGAAATTTAGCTCAGCCAGTAGTAAAATAGCTTTAATTTATGACACCATATAATTAGTCTAGTTCCTTGTGATTTATTATCTAGTACTAGTTAAACCTGTATTACTTGTTAACAAATTAGTCTATGAGCAGTGGCAGTCACAACACCTGGATTCTTAAAGCTTTGCTTCTAAATACCCAATGACTGCCCTATTCCCTGTTCTTATCTCCCAGCCCCTGGTAGTGCCCCTAGTTCCCTTCCATGCTGCATACCCACAGAAAGCTGCAGTGGCAATTCTGAGCTTATGGGCAGGCCGATTTCCTGGCTGGTACACCTGGAGATAGATGCAGCTCATAAAACTGTGAGGAAGAGGAGCTAGTTTCCTAACCCCATTTTGTATCTAGTGGTGGTGATGTATCTCCATCTTGTTTTAAGTGGCAGGGAGCACAAAGGACCATCACAGCTCAGTCTACAGCTAACGGTCCTTAGCCCAGCATGATGCTGCAGGTATTTGTTGAGACAAACCCAACTGGTTAATCCACACTTCATGTGAAGGACTAGTATACTGGTATGACATAATCTATAAAAGGTCAATTATTTTTTAAATACAGTCTCTACCTGAGAAAGTATAAAACACGGAGAAAACACCTCACATTGTAACAGTTGTGTGTGGTTGTTCTATGAGTTTCCAGAGAGCAAACCTTGAGATTTTGTGATCCTTCTCATTTCTGCTGAATGCTATTCTCAGACTGATCAGAGCTGCAGCACATCATGCAACATGAACAGAACAGCTCTGATACTTGCTGCTCAACAGTAGGAAATGATTGAAAGATTGATATGGGTTTTTTTTCCCTAAAACCAAACAACAAATAAAAGCAAGTCAGAATATAAATAATTAACTGAAAAGTACACCTGCTGAGAATGGACAAGCAGATAAATATTTGATTTATTTTTATTATTAATTTTGATATGAGTAGCTATCCCAAAGTATGCTAACAATGTCTTAAAGAAATGTCTTTGGTACTTGGAGAAACTAAAATCTGAAGGAAAATGAGGTATGTTGTGTGGACACTGGAAGTTAATAGACAAGCAGTGCAATTAGAGTGATGATTAGCTCTCATCTTGCTAACCATAGTATATCCATATTCTGCCACCACAATTTGCCTTGATCTTATCTTTCTCTCCTGCCAATTTTCAATTTTAATCAGTGTCCTTTCATTCCTTTTCTTGGATGACCAGGTCATTGTATGGGGAGATTAAAAAATGACGTAGGCTGCAATCCATCAAGCGCCTGCATATACAGAAAGAGTCTTTGAGGTAAGTGAAACAACTCGTGCATCATGTTAGACACATACATAAATGCATTTTAGACTGAAGCTTTAGAAAGCTAGTTTCCTGTAGCCATTGAAGAGAGAAATAATCTTGCAAACTGTTAAAATAGACCAATTGGACAATTTCAGCATGTACGCTTTTTCAAAAAACTTTGTTATATTCATTTTCAAATAGAAAACATAAAGTTTAAAATAAAAAAAGCAATATAACATCAAAATAAAGCAAACCCATTCTTTTTTAAATGTTTGTTCTGGCTAATATTTCTAATATTTTGATTTCATTAGATTTCAAAATGAAAAAGTTTTGAAACTGTAAAATCTTTTGCAAATCTGTTAACTTCTGATAAAAACTATAAGTGGTACCTGTAGAGGCAAAGGAAAAACAAATGCATTGCAAAGCTTGTCTGATATCTTTTAATCAAAAAAAAAAGTTGTACATCCAACTTAGGCAATGACACTTGCACAGAGGACAGCTTCCAGTTGAGTTATGGAGGATAATACAGTCTACACTCACTTGTTCAATGAGAATGCCCAAAGAAAGATTATAGTACATTTGCTCAGTACTGAATTTGAACTAGGTTCCAGAGATGAAAGCCTATGAACTAACCTGTTGGGCTATGAAGTCTGCTGCTGTGCTGTTTTATATAAATTATAGAAATTAGCAGTGTGACTGCGGGGTCAAAAGACAAGATAGCAGACAGCTGGAAATGCTGGCTCAGACAAATATTTTAGACAAAAAAAGATATTTCTTAGTCATGTTGCGCTTAACCATGTATTATATGTCTAGGAAGTATTGGTGACTAAAGGGTAACAAATACTTCTTGTATTGCTATTCTTGAATCTTTGGCGTTCTAAGGTTTTAAAGTGCATCTATGCTACCTGCTGGGCCATCTTATATCATGATGACTTAGCATTCATTTTGTCTTCAGCAAGACATTAGGTAACAAATGCATATAGCATATACAATCAGCAAATCTGACAAATAAGATTTCATGCATTTTATACCTTTTACTTCTCATAGTCTCAATGTTTCCTATTGAGAGGTTCCTGCTATCTTGAAACCCACCCAGTATGTGCATTTCCCAGCTGTAGGCAAATGGCCTGGTCCAAAGTCCGCTGAAATACCTAGAAAGATTCCCAATTATGCCATGAAGTTTTAAATTAATCTCCTCTCAGAAATCAGTACTGTTCCTGGAATTCAAGTTCTAAAAGAATAACGTAATCAGATCTTGATATTTCAGACATCAAAAAGCGGAATGATCTTGTTTCTTATACCACTCCTGCATTTTTCTTAGTCTTTCAATATATTTAACTTTTTATTATTACAAACAACAATCTTGAAGTTCTAAATATGGGATAACTCAGTTCATGCTGAATTTCAAGCCAGACACAAATCAATATCAGAAGTTTCCAATTTAAGAGAGTCAAACTACAGAAATTACTACTTGAAGTTGGCTAGATAAGGAGCAAAATGACTTGAGTATGAAAAATTAATCTTACTCGATTTGAATGTGAACAAATGTTGAATTCCTGTAAGACCAAAGCTCTAATGCTATCTGGGGTTTGCATTCCAAAGAACTGGAAGCACAGAAGGTCCACAGTATGATTTTCAAACAGAATGTTAAGAATAAGCAGTAAATCTACAAAGCACTGAAGAAGAAATAATTAAAAAGAATAGGACAGAAAGTATTGCAGAAAAGTGAAATGACCAAAATCCTACTGAACTGGATTTTGCAAAGGAAATGAAACAACATAAATGAAAGAAATGATTTTTTTGTTTGTTTTTGTTTTATAGAGTGAAAGNACTAAGTACTCTGAAAACACAGCAGAGGTAACGATAATCTTGGTATGACTTGAACACAGAGTAATTAAGAACATATAAAGACAGAACCAGAGGGAGCCACCTAAGTTACTCAAATCAGTCCCCTTCGATCACAGTAAAGACAAGTAGCAAATACTTAGTTCAAGATGTTCCACAGAACATATACCTTGCTTTCAATAATGCTTTGCAGCTACACAGCTTTTTCCATACCCTATAACAAAGTTCAGATCAAGTTAAAAAATGACAGCTGAAACTATTATACGGCACAGCAGAAAAAAAAAATCAAGAGTATCCCTGCCATATTATAGGATTGGGCAAAATCCCAGACAATCATAGAAAATGTAATCCCCACCTAGATAGGAAGACAACATTCCTCCCATTTCCCCTCTCAATCTCTGTGTGTTTTTTATCAGTTTGACCTGGAGAAAATTTTCTACCTGATTTCAAATGCCTAAATCAGTGTAACTCAAGATTTTAGTTTTAGACACATCAACCAGAAACTAGATAATGCATCCGGGTGCAAGAGAAGAATCGACATACTGTCACATAATACTACTGGAGATAGAGAGATTAATACAAGAACTGTAAAGTTGATAAGAAGTTATTAAAAATGGAAATAGCTACATTGGATATTGAGGATGGACAGAAGGAACCTCAAAGGTGGAGGTCCTGAAACATTGATCTTGGGGGACTTAGGCAGAAGAGTAAAAAATTAATGTGTTCATGAAATTCATAGATTATTCAGATTTTGAAGTATTACCAGTACTAATGCATCTTAGTGTCCTGTCAATTTGCTGTACTGTCAGTGTCACTTTGAGGTTCTGATCCCCTGACTGCCTGCAAGACATGTATTATTTTGCTTCTGGGATTCATTCCCAGAACAAGCTGACTAATCTAGTTTGTGGTAGATTCTGCTCCAGACATGTGTCTTGAATGTGACTGCACCACATTTGGCCACAATAAGATCATAGGAGGTCTGTGGGTTCAAATGCTCAGGGTTTCCAGCATAAACCCTTTGACATGTTATTAAAAACACTACATCGGTGGGCTGTGATACAGCCCTGTCGTTATTCTAGGCACTTTGCATAGAAAAAAAATACAAAAATAAGATTTTTTTTTTTTTCCTTAGGGCTACAAGCATATTAAGCAGACCCATGCTAAGCGTTACATTTATGTGGATGCAGCCAGTCTGCTTCAAGGGGTGTTAATTTTTTAGAAAGGTGGACACAAGATAGTTTGCACCAACTTGCCCAGAGACCAAACTTCTTTCACTGTGTACAAGGCAAAAATACTATAAAAGAGTATAACTTTTGTTTTAATTGAACTAAAAAAAAAAATGAGGAAGTGTAAGTGTATGATTTTGTAATTTTTGTTAATTATAAGAAATTCTGCTGGAGTTTCGGATTTATGAGTTGAAAGTTAATGGAGATGAAAAACTGGAGATTAGCTTATTGCAAGATGAATAAAATATGCCAGTGAGTGACATACATGCAAGAAAGACTATTGTGACTTCAGGATAAATCGAGTACGGAGCAATACACTAGTAACATCTGATTTCGATTTCAGGATTTAGTCCTGCAGAATTGTTTTGCTGAAATACTTGTAATTAGTAAGAATCACATATTTTTATTATTTCTATTAAAAACAGTAAAAAAAAAAAATCTAGTACTTTGACCAACTCTGGAGGCAGTTGCCTCACAAATTCCCATTAATACTGACAACACATCGATAGATTAGAATCACAGAATGGTTTGGGTTGGAAGGAAACCTTAAAGATCATCTAGTCCAACCCCCTACCATTGGCAAGTACATCTTTCACTAGATCAGGTTGCTCAAAGCTCTGTCCAACCTAACTTTGAATGTGTGCAACAAGGTGGCGTCCACAATTTCTCTGCACAACCTGTTCCAGTATCTCACCACCCTCATCATAAAAAATTTCTTCCTCATATCCAATCTAAATGTAACATCTCCTTTTCAATATTAAATAATTAGAGAGTACTCCATAAAATAATGTAATATTCCTTTTTTGTGTGACCTGCTATGGATTTTCAGAGAAGATATAGCAATTAAAAATTAGGATTTTTAGTGTCAGATATTATCTGCTTCCATTTTGTTCCCTTCTCTAGTAATATTACCATGGACACATGACTTCTTTTGATGCCCATAGAGATTGAAAACATCAGATAAACTCTGCACACTCTAAATACAATTAAATTATTTTTATTTGCAGTAAGTGACAAACTATGTTCTTGATGCTGGAATCAGTAAAGGATTTCCTCAGGAAATTAGGCTTTTTCCCACCCGAGACAAATACACTCTATTTTCTGGAACCACTACTTAAGTATCATAGAACACTAGAATGGTTTGCATTGGAAGGGACCTTAAAGATCATCTAGTTCCAACCTCCTGCCATGGGCAGGGACACCTTCCACTAGACCAGCTTGCTCAAAGCCCCATCCAACCTGGCCTGCAACACTTCCAGGCATGGGCCATCCACAGTTTCTCTGGGCAACCTGTTCCAGTGCCTCATCACCCTCACAGTAAAGAACTTCTTCCTTTCATCTAATCTAAATCTACCCTCTTGCAGTTTAAGACCATTACCCCTTGTCCTATCACTACCTGCCCTTGTAAAAAGCCCCTCTCCAGCTTTCCTGTAGGCCCCCTGTAGGTATTGGAAGGCCACTATAAGGTCTCCCCGGAGCCTTCTCCAGGCAAAACGACCCCAACTCTCTCAGCCTGTCCTCATAGGAGAGGTGCTCCAGCCCCCAGTCACCTTCATGGCCCTCCCCTGGACTCGCTCTAACAGGTCCATGTCCTTCTCTTGTTGGGGGCCCCAGAGCTGAACACAGTACTCCAGGTGGGGTCTCACGAGAGCAGAGTAGAGGGGGAGAATCACCTCCCCTGACCTGCTGGTCACACTTCTTCTGATGCAGCCCAGGATATGGTTGGCTTTCTGGGCTGCAAACACACATTGCTGGCTCACAGTTGGTTTTTCATCCACTAACACCCCCAAGTCCTTCTCCACAGGACTGCCCTCAATCCATTCTCTGCCCAGCCTGTATTTGTGCTTGGGATTGCCCCAACCCATGTGCAGGGCCTTGCACTTGGCCTTGTTGAACCTCATGAGTTTTGCATGGGCCCACTTCTCAAGCCTGTCAAGGTCCCTCTGGATGGCATCCCTTCCTTCCAGCTTGTTGACCGCACCACACAGCTTGGTGTCATCGGCAAACTTGCTGAGCATGCACTCAATCCCACTGTCCATGCTGATGACACAGATGTTAAACAGCGCCGGTCCCAATACCAACCCCTCAGGGATGCCACTGGTCACTGGTTGCCACTTGGACATCGAGCCATTGACCGCAACTCTTTGAGTGCGACCACCCAGCCAATTCCATATCCACTGAGTGGTCCATCCGTCAAATCCACATCTCTCCAATTTAGAGTCAAGGAAGTTGTGTGGGACAGCGTCAAATTCTTTGGACAAGTCCAAGCAAATGATGTCCATTGCTCATTATGCTGTGTAACCCTACAAACAACTGCAGAAACATTTTATATTGCTCATTAAATATTTTTCAGTATGATGTTCTTGCCATTTTTGTTTTGCTCTCAGAATCTGTCCTAGGTTGCATCTCCCCTCTCAACTCTATGTGGCTGAAAAGAAATGATACAAAACTGAGTCCTCAGTTAAGAAAGGTAACAGATAGTCCCATGGTTCACTTCAAGTTGACAAGTCACCTGGGACAACCTGAAGCTGTTTCGAAACAAAAACAGCGTTCACAAATTAGTATTAAAGAAATGTGGTGTTTGTACCTCAGTCATAATTTTCTCATAGCCTGTGGCTGCAGGGTGCCTTCTTTAGAAAAGTCTCTACAGAACAGTGGATACTGATGCTGTTTAGAAGAGGCACAACAAAGTCTTCTGTCACCTGAAATACTCGTTTGGGAAACCTTCTACACTAGTAAAATCCTGAAATGTAGTTATATGAAACTGGAATGGTTTTTTTTTCTCTTTAAATTATAAGTTTCAGTGACTTTAAAGGTCTGAATAGTGTGGCAAGATGGTCTGATGGATAGTCCAGCCAGTAGCTTTTTTATGTAATGTGGTAGGTTTGATTCTATATTGATGAATTCAGCTTATACTGCACTTAAAATAGTAGTGGTAGAAAACTTTTCCTGTTATCTAAGAGTAACTTGCTTTAAATCAGCGTAAACTCATTACTTACAACACATCATTACACTCCAGTAACTGGAAACTAGACTTCATCTCTGCACAGGTAGAAAAGCTATTAAAAAAAGCTGCTTTCCCCCAAATAGTCACCAGTTAGGAGTTTTGAGCCTGAGAGAGACATCTTCAAAACCCCAGAAAAAATCAACTTACTGGTCGGGAAAATAATCAAATATTAGGAATCTGAATGTAGATAACACAAAACATAAACAGTTGCAGCTACTTGTTTTTATAAAATACAGATGCTTTGTAGGTATAGAAGACTGAAGTCAAATGATTAATTTGGCCTAATATCTCTTATCTGATGTATTATCCACATGATGTACACTACTGTTTCATATAGACTATGAATATATGCACATTCTTAAGAATATATATATATGCATAAATAGATACACGTTCTGACACATGCATACCTAGGTCTGCTCTCTCTCCACTTTAAACTCCTTTCATCCATCTCTCTCATCACAGATGCACACACACCTCAGCCCAAATGAAATAACTCTGACTGCTTGAGTTGGCTACAGTCTCGAGTTCAAACTAGTGATTTCTTTTTTCTTCTGTGTTCACATCTATATTTTTTCTCTACAGGATTTAAAGCTTGAGAAGCATGAAAGACAGAATGAAAATAAATTTGAATTCTATATTACAATAAATGTGAATATCAAAAGATTCTTTCACAGCTGTGTGACTGCTGGCATTTGTAAAGAGTCAAAGAATCCTGGAATATAAAAAGGCAGAAACACAGCTGGTTTTTAAATCAAGTGTATGGAGAAAAAGAAAAAGAAAAAATCTATAGGAACAGCAAGAAGGTCTAGGGGTGGGTGACAGGTAAAACCTATTTCCTTAATTCAAACAGTCATTTCTAGAATCACTTGAGCAGGGGGTTGATATGAAAGATTGACATATTCAGTTCTACTCTTTAAACTGTGGTTTGCATTTTACCAGTGGTATAAGGAAGAAGATGAAAGATGTCCTTCCTTATTCCTTACTTAATTGAAGTGTCTATTTAGGATGACATTTAATAAAAAAAAAAGATAAAATTTTTGTGTAGATATTATTTGTATTACCAGAGTATCTAGGAATTCTAGTCAGAAACCAGAACCTCGCTGTGATAGCAATTCAGATGCTGAGAAATCACTTTCTCTGACTGTAAGCATGTGCCACATTCTGCAATGCTAATAGGCAGAATGGAGCAGGACTACTTCTTTAATCCCCCCAGTAAATTTCTGTCTGCTATTCAAAAACTATAGCAAAAAAGATCATCCATTGCTAGAAAGTTTCTAGCTTAAGAGGAACAACAACTGAACACAAAGACTTAGTGAGATGATACTGTTTAGTCTGCCCTATCAGCAACCAGATAATATCTAATACTCTTCTGGGAACAAATGTTGAAATTAATATTAATTATAATTTTGGATGCAAAAGGAAGTAACTTTTCACTATTTTCTCCTGAAATATTTTTAAAAAGACAAAGTTCTCAGTGAATTATAAGGGAAACTACTCACAAAAGGGTGATGCCTATGCTCCATTTTATAATCTCTCATTATTTCATCCTTTCCATTTCCCTGCCTCTTCTGATCCTCAAGTCATCCTCTCTTTTCATGCATTCACCAACTTCCAGGCCTGTACCAATTACAATACCTCATCTTGTATGTGTTCCTGAACAATACTATGCTCAACATAGGCTGTCTTGCCTGTGTCACTAACCAATTTCTATGCTGAAGTTTTCAACAGGACTTGCGGTTACTTAGTTATAGATTTACCATAAAGTGCAAAAATTTTGGATATCTCCATTTTTGGAGCCTGATCATAGCCATCAGAAAAACTGTTCCCTTTTGATTAAGTCTACTAATTGTAAGAGAAAGATTCCCCTTTCCTAGTCAAGAATAAAGGAGGTATAAGACCATTTGGATCTCCTATAGCAGAGAGGAATAGGATGCTTGTTGGTTTTCAGAATTCATCCTGTATATAGCTGAAGTATTAGGTTTGTTTCTGTACTCTCACACAAATATGCATGCGAAAACATACACACACTAACAACCACCTCAGTGAGCGGGTTTTCATACTACGATACCTGTTGGACAAAGTATAACCAAAAATCAGAAAGCTTATAAATATGGCATACTGATAGCCAAAGAGCTGAATCTGAAACCAGTGTTGTTTTATATGGCAGCTGATGACTTAAAATACACAAAAGACCATATAATAATACTGAATCCTTTCTTAAGATTCTTTTTTATATGTTATAGGCTATCATAGATGGAGGAATTGCTATTCATTTGGAGCCTGCCAGATATTTGTTAGAACTTTTTATTTTTACTTGTTAGTTTATTTCTATCTTTAAATAGATGGGCTATTAGGATTTCTTTATAAGTAATTTTTTTTTTTTTTAATGTTTCCTATTTTTTGCCTCTTAGACAACTATAGAAAGACACACAAACATGCACACAAATGATTTTATTTTGTGGGGAAAAAATCGGATAAAAGTTAGTTATGGATGGAAGTGGTACAGATCATCAGATTCTCAACATTCACTCATTTTAGTTTGGTCTCTTCTCTGTTAAAGTGCTTCTAAGCCAGCAAAATGTTGGTAGCTCACAAAAACATATTTTTATTGTGGTGAAGAAATGGTATTTTCTTGTGTGTGCATCATATAAAAGTGTATCAGGTGGAAATAGCATACTTACCAAAATATAAAGGTAAATGTCAATTGGAAGAGAGAATATTTGATCTGAATATTTTGTGGACAGTTTGCCCTTTGGATAAGCAGCTACTGTAATTATGAAAAACTGGAGAATGCTTTGCATATACTTTGCTTTTTCTGCATAGACCAGTATAATGTTTTCCAGCAGAGTAAGCTGTGTTTGTCCCTAAAACTAAATAGAGTAAATGCAGTTGAGCCATGGGGTGATACTGTCATTTGAGAATGCACTTACCTACGGTGAAAGTGTCATTTAAGCAGTTACCTTGGTTTGTTAAATAACCCACCCCAAATATTATATAAATGTAATTAGAACAATTATTATTTGGAAAAGATTTTAAGGAATTTTCGATCATAGCTGTAACAATCTATAACAAATAAATACATCTCTGTAACGAGTTGAAAAAGTGAAAGATCAGAGACTGAGCTTTTGACAGTCTAAGGAACATGTCTAGTTATTGGAATCCCAACCTTTGACATCACATAGTCAGCTGGTTTTGTATTCTTTAAATAATACTTTCCAAAAAATTGCAGGTGCTTTTCACATGAGAAATAAAATAGGACCATATACAAAAAAAATTCGTTGTAGTAAACCCTCAGAATTGTTATTTATTTTTTATTTTATATTCAATTTTTGAAGACTTACTTCAAGTCTAAATCCCAAATCAGCTTTTATGAAACTAGCTACATCAAACTAATCTGCTCTCAGTGGGCACATCACTTGAAAGTAGTAATGCCAGAAGAGAAGCTGCCTTTTTAGAAATGCTTGCATTTTAGCTAACTGCTTTTTCCCCTTGACCAGCTGTAAGTGGTAAACTCTTTAAACTTGCATTCAGCTTGTGAGAAAAATAAATTATTCTTTTGTTTGTGAAAATCTTACAAATTATATAAAACAACACTGCCACTTCTACCACAATGTGTTGTCCTCGGTAATGCTTCAGAAGAACATTAAAATGCTGTGAAAATTCACCTGGAATTAATTTCTATCCCTTTCCTAGGTAACAGCTCAGGGCAGGTAATATAAAGCTGATTTATTCTCCCCCTCCCATACGAACTACCCTCTCCAGTGAGTGCCTTAGGTGCCTTCTCAATTAAATACCCAAATTTTGTGTGCTCCACAGCAATAGGCATCTCAAGCTCAATATCCCTCTCTTTGTGGGTGTTTATAAAGACAATAAATTTTAAACAGATTAGAAAGGCAAAATATATGTTTGAATAAACCAAGCAGTCATACCACTTCATAACATACAGCACAAATTACTTCTGAAGATTCATTTTGTCCACAGAAAAAAAATAATAATCTCACTATTCATTAGCAATTCAGTGCTCAGTAAGCAGGCAATAAGAGTTTGCCTTCAGTAATTCTGCTGTAAGTTTTTATGACCCTTGTCAGCACTATTAGCCTTAGACTGATCCTGCAGTCCTCGCATGCCCTGCACTCACACTGAAGTCCCTGTGAGCAAGAGGCACAAATACCTGTAGATCAGACTCCTTAGTGCCATATGGGTAATGGACAGAATGTCCAGGGAATGTTTCTAACTATTATATTATATTATACTATACACAAATCATCATATTTACCCACATTTGCGAGCAACTGCAAATAAGACAAAGATTGCTTTAACACAATGTTTTTAAAAGAGCATAAGTAGTCCAGGGAGGATATTTAGCTGTGTGCTTCAGTGTCAGCTGTGTTTTACAACACGCCATACTTATGGTGAAAGTACAGTGATATTACTAATGCTTTTCATGCCAATTTAATCCACCCTATATTGCTTTTGTAACAAGAAGAAGCAGTATATTTGCCCCACAGGGTTGATAGAGCTGCCTAGTAATCATGCTATTCTAATGCTGAATAACCGATCTTCAGTATTATCCCTTTAACTAGGGGATAAATTTCATAATACAACTCTGGGGATAGCAATGGCCTTTTAATAGCAGGTGCATTAGCCCTCTGTAATTTTTCCTATTGTCATTTTCCTTCTATTGGTTAGAAACAACCTAACAAAAATACATTACAGGGCACAAAACATGAGCAGACTGCCCATCTAGCAACTGTTTATGTAACTTGTGAAATATTTATACTGAAGTCTTATCATTCTTCATTTTCACATATTTTGATTTTGCTATTTCTCTATTCCAGAAAAAATGAAAGTGCCATGCTGTGAGTTCAGATTTCTTCTTTCTTTCTTTAAGCTTACTTTAGATTTTTCTGACATTTTCAGGAAACTAGGCTGACAGTTACACATAATTAGTAATGCATTTAAAATAATTGTCTTCAGAATTATCTTCAGCTTCTGTTATGTCTTTCACTGAAACACGAATTGTAAATACTATTAATATGATTTTTCAAACTCAGCTTTAAACTAACTGCTTTGCAATCTCTTTAATTACTGCTCTGTTACATCGAAGGATCATTAAACCTGCCATCAAAATACAACCACCTCTTGGGGAAACAGGAATAATAAACAACAGATACAATACAAAAAGGAAGAACATTGCCTACAGAAATCTTTCCTGCGGTTTTGTCTAAGTAATGTAGCCTTAAAGACAGGTTCGTAACCACATAAGCCTGTCTGCGTGAAGCACCTTATGAAACAGGTAACAGGGAATATGGCTGTTGTAAGGGCTACCTGGCAAGA
>VYZV01042720.1:35959-62769 GCA_013401275.1 Pandion haliaetus
TTTATAACATTAATGGATCGAAGGGAAACAGCCTTGTTCTGCTGCAGCTTTGTGCGAACAAAGAACTGCTTCAATTTTGGTATTTTGTTTAAATTTCTGAAAAACCAATAGAAAAAAACCTTCGATGTCATAGCTAAATCTCCCTTGGAGTCTGGGAAAACCACTTTGAGACTGGTGGTGGTCAGAAGTCAAAGTACAAACAGATGGAGACCACCACAAAAAGTGTCATAATACTTAAAATTTCACACTGTTCTTACCAAATGAATACTTACCAGACAAAATTCCTGAATTTAAAGGACGTGACATATTCATAGTCCTTGCAGTCATATGCTGCAAAGTTGGGAGTTGCATTTAACCTATTATGGATGTACTTAATTACCTTAAATGAAATACAAATCTCTTTAGCAGGAATAGGGGCAAACATGGAACAAAACTGGACTGCATAACATTGATGATTAGTCCTCCAGTGATTGACATGTCATTTGATCGTTTTAACATCATAAATATTCTTCTATATCCAGTAATGCTTCTTAATATGTGAAGTCTGGAATAGTGTAACTAATACTGCCATTAGCTAGATTTGGGATTCCTGATTATTTGGAACTATACACAAATTGCTTTGTAGCAGTTCAGTTGCAATATTAATGCAGCAAATGATCATTGAAATGCACAACAGCAGCAAAATGCAAACGCAGCCATTTGTTTTCCAGCCAATATGATATAAGTGTAATTCATAACACTGTAATGAGGTCTGCTTACTTCCTGTCCTTTTTGAAGTCTCTACACCTTCTCAAGGGCAAAATTGTTTTCTAAATAGAATGTACCTGCATTCAGTCTTTTCTGTTGAAGTACTCCATACTAATGAATGAAAAGAGCTGTTATTTATACATAGACCTCATCCTCATAATATTTTCATGTTATCTAGAAGACTGTAGCCTTCTAAATCCAAAAACATCTCACTAAGTCACACACTAATTTCTTAAGGGTCAGGAAGTTTCTTAAAGTCAGAAAAATATAAAATGCAAGTACAAACAGAAAATAAATAATTAAGACACTGTATGTGAGTATGTATGTGATGGAATAACAGATTATGCTACTATTTTAACTTAGCCACATGAGCCTTGATGCACAGAGGAAGGCTAGCATTGAGCAACTGGAGTGCTTGCTGATTACAAAACAAATAGAAAAAAACCCTACCCCCTCTGCCAGAAAAAAAGAGACAAGCATCCCAGCTTGTTGAACCACCTTCTTTAATGAGTGATAAACTAATTTTATTAAATAAAAGCAATGAATGGAAATAAAAAGAAGCCATTTCTGATATCCTAGGTCTCTTATTTGTAATGTCTTCCATTCTAATAACGCTTCTACTGACAACAAGTGTTACTTAAGCTCTTTTGGTGTCAGCTACTGACATTCGGGTACGTCTTCTAAGAAAAGTGCTTAGGAAACTAGGTATACGGCATCCACAGTACTGAAAAGCTGAATATCCTCTTTAATATGCTGTAGCTTTACCTACTGCTCTCAAATCTGTCTGCTGCCTCTTTCTTTGTGTCAGGAAATAGATAACAGGCAAAGATGGCCTATGAAGACACAACAGACACGTACATACACGCTTGCTAAAAGTGGCTTAGGCAAAACCAATTTTTTTATCCATTACTTATACTGCATCTTGCCACCTCACTGCTGACCAGTGGCCTTTGATTTTCATAGTTCTACTTTGAGATACAGTGAGTCTCAAAGCTTCTGTACAAAGTCGGAATTGTTCATTGCGACACTGAATCCACTGATTGTCCTTGAAAGTAGTCAAAAAGGACTTTCGATGCAAATGAAACTATTATTAGGAATAAATATTCAGTTAAAATGCAGTACTTCCCTCAAATTTCTGGCACCTGAGTGATCACATGTTTTCAACAGCAAAAAGGAGTCTTCCTTTTTTTCTTTCATAGTCTCTTAAAGGTCTCATGTAGTATGATTTTTAAATGTATCAACAGGTTTGTCAAAATAATCCACAAATGTATTCACATATTCCAATGTATGTTTACATGCCTATTCAAACAAAAGGAACCCCAAATTTCTCTACTTCTGTAACATGTGCTTTTCTTTAGTATCTATTATATTCAATATTGGTTAGCTATTATTAAATAAACGTAGCATTATTTATCATGGAACTATGACTGGTATATTAGATGTATGTGATCAAGGACTCTCTCAGATATTTTGTTTTTCTCCCCTCTATTGAAATAAGTATGATACAAGCTATGATTAAGAAAAAAAAAACTAGAAGCAACATTAGCAAGTAATCATGCAGATTCAAACAAATGCTCTAATTTCCCAGATCATTCATACATGTACACTCACCAACACCCACCTCTTTCTACAGCAAGGAAAGTTTTTCATCAAAGCCTAGAAAAGAAACCCTCTGTCTCTACACTAATTTTCCCTTTTGGAAAGCATTCTATCTTTTCTGTCTGATCTCCGTCCGTCCCCCTCCCCCATTTTTTTTAAATTTAGTAACTTTATTTTACATCTTACGTAAGCATTGTTCACGCTTATGCAATAAAATTAACTATAAATGAAGAACATTTGGAAAAATAGGTTTTGCTGTGGAATTTTAAAATTGTACTAAGCAATAAATGACAAATGTTGTTTCACCCACATACATATAGGCCATTATAATGACTCAGAAAATTTTGACTTTTGAAGGAGAGAGTTCCTTACAAATCCTCCAATTCCATATGTCTGTTTTCATCTCCATATTTACCAGATGTCACAACTTCACTTTTATTCATGCATCACAAAACAGATGCAATACTGTTCTTTTCTATAATCCTAAAACAGATTTAAGGATGACAGGTAGAAAAAATAATTTTAGTAATCCCTTCATTACCTATATTCTTGTCACCTTAGAAAGTGGTAGAGGAATGTTTAAAGTTTTGTCCCAGCTAAACAATCCTTTAGAAAACTTTTATCCCTGTTGCTAATATATTGGTTTAATCAGTTCTATTTCGATCAAGCTAAATTAAGCCTCCAGTTCTTGAAGTGGAGTAGCACTGCAGCAGTTGTCTTAATTTCATTTTTGCTGTCTGAGAGCAACAGAAAGGCCCATGTAATCCATCCAGAAAGCATTGATTCACTTGCAATGGCAGATGTAGCTGAAAGCAGGAAAAGCCCTTCCACAACTTCAAATTTGCTCTCTGAATTCAACATGTGCTGGATGTGCCAGGAATAGATAAGAAAAACCATGCTGGGCTTATAATTTTTTTTTTTTTTCCCCACAGGTATACATTATATTAAATATGAATGTGGCATTTCATTTAACCTATGTTTCACACCAAAGGTGAAATGTAAATGTAATACACAATGTTGTCAGGGGACCTGCCTCATTACAGTGGTAAGTGATCCTCTTTGGAAATTCCCTAGACTGACAAAATATTCTCCAACCCACAGACAAACATACCCATTTCTCCATGAATCATCAAAAGCAAGTAATGCGTGTTTTTTATTCAGAAGTGACCTGCTTTGACTAGTATTTTATTTTATTTGCATATCAAAAAGTTCATTCTATCACAATCACTATAACGGCAGGACTAGTGAGGAAGAATAGACCTTCTTCTCTTCTCACCACCAATTTCCTCAATAGAATCAGCAGAATATTAGATCAAAGGCTGCCATATCCAGCAGAAAGTATCCATTTCCTAACTTTCCCTTTTTCCTAATCTGAAGAATTTGGGGAGTATTTCCTTTTCTTCCTTCCCCTCTTGCTCACCTTGCTCTCTGCATCCCAAACACCTTTTCTGATATCAACAGAGCAGAGTAGTCCTCCATCCAGGTCCTTCCTTTTATCCCAAGAAGCAAAAACTATTCATTGCTGCTCTGTGCTTTGTAGATTTCTTTACCGTGAGTACAGTCGATTGAGAATACTTTCAAATCTGCTTCACAGTAGTATAAATAATTTCACAGCATAGAGGCAAAACTGAGCTTTGCCCTCTGTCCTGGTTTCAGCTGGGATAGAGTTAACTTTCTTTCTAGTAGCTGATATAGTGTTATGTCTTGGATTCAGTACCAGAAGAATGTTGATAACACACTGATGTTTTCAGTTGTTGCTAAGTAGGGTTCAGACCAAGTCAAGGATTTCTCAGCTTCTCATGCCCAGCCAGCAAGAAGGCTGGAGGGGCACAAGGAGTTGAGAGGGGACACAGCCAGGGCAGCTGACCCAAAGGGGTATTCCATACTTTTTGACGTCATGCTTAGTATATAAACCGGGGGGAGTTGACCTGGGGGGTGGTCGCTGCTTGGGAACTAACTGGGCACTGGCTGGCGAGTGGTAAGCAATTGCATTGTGCCTCACTTGTCTTGTATATTCCAATCCTTTCATTATTATGATTGTCATTTTATTATTGTTATTATTATCATTATTAGTTTCTTCCTTTCTGTTCTGTTAACCCGTTCTTATCTCAACCCACGATTTTTACTCCCCGATTCTCTCCCCCACCCCACTGGGTGGGGGGGAAGTGAGTGAGGGGCGGAGCGGTGCTTAATTGCTGGCTGGGGTTAAACCATGACACCCTGAAAACATAGCCACTCACAAAGCCTTTTGCATGTCCCCATCCACTTGCTGTAAGGAACTGGCTATGTAGTTAGAACTATATGAAGCTTACTTTTAACTGAAATTTCCCTGTCAAGAGAAGGAATTGCATAGGATGAATTTTAAAATATGAAGCCTAGAATTTTTTTTTTTTATGGAAGATTATTTGTTTAATCCCTATTAAAACCTACAGTGCATTTTTCTAAGACAACTAACCAGGATAATAACAGCTAAAGAAAGCATAAATGAACAAAGAACAAGGTTCTATATCCTATTCATTTGCTTTAAGATGAACTATGTTTTTTGAGTAGGAGGAAGAACATTTACAGGAAGATGGGCTCACTATCACAGTATATAAATAGCCCTAGCTGAGGATGTAACAATTGCTTTGCCTCTTCCAACACAGAGCAGAGGCAGTAACTAGAATTGAGCTGACTACAGAACTGGAATATTTTGCAGCTTAGATTTCTTCAATAAGGCTAAGCCAGCTCAAAAGATTTCACTTCTGCTCTAACACACAAGCCTTTGATGTTCCCTCATCTTTACATCATAGAAGGAGCTCAAAGGGTTAATTAAAATTTAATGATATCGGCAGTACTTTGAAAAAGTTATGAACTTGGGTGAGATCAATCACTTTCTTGGACTGCCTGACTTCAAAGCAGACATTATGCAAAGGAAAAAAAAAAAATCTCTCATTCTGCATTGAATTCATAAGCAAGGATTTCCTCATTAGCGGTCTGTGCACGAAGGAGATTCCAAGTTCAAACTGGAAAGAGGTAAGGTGCCAAAAAAAATGGTTAATCGGAATTTCATGCTTTTGATGCTGATCACATGTTGAGTGAATGCATCACTGCAAACCAGGGGACAGTAGAACAGTCCCAAAACAGGAAGTCAAGGATTAAGGGATGAGCAATTTTTTTCAAATTCACTACTTGTTTGCAGAGATTTAGCTAAAACCTCATTAGCTTGTTTATTCACTCTCAGTGACATTCAGTAAAATGTCAACTGAAATAACAAAAGTAAACTTTTAAAAAATGTACTAATTTCTGGTTTGCATCTGTATTTTTATTTGTTTACCATCTACATTTTAGTCGAGCTGACAGCTTTCACTATCTGCAGTTTGTCTTATTCTAACCCAAAGGTCTTACTAAAATTTCAAAGACAAATACACTTCAGATGACAAAATTATGAAAATCCGCTATAAGAGATCAAAGCTCACCAGTGACATGTTAGATTTATCATGAAGATTAAGAAAAAAATTATTTTAATGCACTCAATATTGACAGTCCATTACTGTCTCCACTCAGAAAAGGCTGTCTTGGGAGCCTGATTCAGCACAAACCTCATGCCTTCATCTAATTTCAACACAAACCTACTGTGTAAATGTGGAACTATGCCTTGTGGTATGAACACTCCTGGAGATTGGTTTGAGACTGTCCCACGAGCACTGCTAGAGCTCTCTTCCCACAAGGAATCTCACCTGGCAACACAGATTAAGGGTTCCAGAAGTGCTCCACAGAAATCAGATTAAGAAGTAAGGTCATTAAATTATGCTGCCTGGTTTAATGCTTATTTATGGTAAAGATATACTGTGAACAGGTTTGGGTTGGGTTGGGTTTTTTACTATTGGTTAAAAGACCAGATTTTGCATTTTCACTTCATCCAAAACATGCACACACAAGGCAGACCACATGAGTTCCTTCCAACATACACGCTTTCAGGAAAACCTACTAAAATACCATTTTAAATTCTTCATATATCCCCAGCATTTTTCTAAATACAATGACAAGTAAATCCTTAATACCTCTTTATCACACCAGCAAACTTGCAGCATTGTGGAGTCTTGAAACCCAACCTTATTCATTACAGACAATGATTTTCCATATTCCTATTACTACATGCATCCTAAAAGTAACAGTGTTGTTTGCTCTTAAACTTCTACTACCTGATGGTATAAAATCTCAATTTCTAAGATAACTGTTAGGCACCAAAGTTTGAAAGAGGAAATCCAGTTCTGGAGATTCAAGTACAGGACTTCCCTATCCCACAAGCTGTTGTAATAATAAATATATTAATTACAGTGCAGAACTAGCATGCTGCAGTGACGCGTGCCATATGATTGCTTTCACTTCCATCACGTTTACTCAACACCCTACAGAAATATTGTTTGAGGCAACAGAGTTTAGCAAACAACTAATGCCATCTGGTTGGTAATCTTTGTTTCTTGGTCAAGATATAATGTTTTGTGCTTTCTGTTTTCTGTTTTTGGGTGTGTTTTTTTTTTTTTTTGTTTTGGACTGTTTAGGGTTTTTTTAAACTTTGGGAGCACATGAATAACAATAAAGATTTCCTGACAAGGAATACCGTTAGGAAGTAACTGATACTTAGATAAAAACCAAACAAACAACTACATAAACNGGCACAGGGGGATTGGGAAGATGTTAATGTTACCTGTGCAATGGTTAACAATGTTTAGCATTTAAAACATTGTTTTTAACACTGAATAGAGACTCTCCCCTTCTATGAGATACTTTAATTTCCAATGATGTTGTAAGAAGCACAGACTGCAGTTCACCCATGGCTGTACAAGATTTCCCATATTTCATGTATTAGAAATGTATTGGTGATAGATTCTAGATAATCCACAATACTGTCTAATACTTGTAATTAGAATGTGTATGTTGTTAGCATGAAAGTAGTAATTAAATAGTCTCTCTGAACTTTTTTTTCTGTCTACATCTTATTTTAATGTATTTTGCCTCTGTGATCCATCCATCCTCATGGAAGAAGAATACATATCCTGGCCAGAACCTTCTCTGGTGTCTGAAATACTTTTACATATAGTGTTCAGTGTACTAAACCAGACACAAAAGCCCAGGTCTAAATCTCTCTAAGGCTTATTTAATTGGCCTTCCATACTAACCTATTTTTAGTAAGACAAACAATTTATCAGGTTTCATGTTGTTTTCTGTTTGCTATAGAAATGGTGGAATTATAATTAATAGGTAAAATCCTGGATCTTTCTCAGGCTGAATATGAATCTGGAATCTTTTCAACACAAAGGTTTGCTATTGTTTTTGTATCACCAAGATCCACAATTCTGAAAATCATCTTACATAGTATTCCAATTGCCAATTCACCTCTTAGACAGTAATCAATAAGATTCTCACAGCTCCTTCATAGAAATCACATCTGAAAGGATCTTTATCAGACCACTCAAATCCTGCCACTCTTTGAAGAGCATACTGCTCAT
Source organism: Pandion haliaetus (assembly GCA_013401275.1). Taxonomy (NCBI): domain Eukaryota; kingdom Metazoa; phylum Chordata; class Aves; order Accipitriformes; family Pandionidae; genus Pandion; species Pandion haliaetus. The sequence continues at coordinate 43,798 of VYZV01042720.1, forward strand.
GTCCTACTTACATTTTAGACACCATCAAAATAAATTAGTTGTTTTCTTTTGAAGCCTTGGTCTTTTGAAGGCTTAGTTCTTGTTCCATCTTGCAGTTTCTAGCAGCAAAAAACTCACGTGATCTTATGATGCCCAGTTATCATGTTCCTGTTTTATACCATTATCCCCTGTCAGTCTTCGTTTGTTGTACTTACGGAAAAGAGCTTGAATTCATCTGCTGCAGTTAAACCTCTCATATTATTAAAGGTTTCATGGTACATGAAATGTATCACATCAAATTATTGATTCCAAGCAGCAATGCATTGCATTTATGAGAGTCATAAAATGGAGGGGGAGAGAGTGGAATTATCAGCTAAACACATTTAACTGTTGAAACTAATGGCATTATGGTAATGTATCTGCTAAAAATACCTATGTTAGTATTTTTTAGATTTCCTTATTTCAGGTCTGTTCTGCCCTTGTCTGGAATGTGCACCTAGAAACGAGTAACATATATCCAAATAGCTTTGAAGTCTGATAATCCCACAAGTCATAAACTGACATTAACTTCTGTTGCTGTCATTCAAATGCCCATTTTCTTAATATGAAAAGCATAGCAATGAGCATCTAAATCTTCACGTAAAGGGGCACATCAGAAACATCTAGCGATGGTGTAAGTGAAATCTTGTTAACATGTATCTGGTCTGACCACACAGTGCATAATGCAGCAGATTTTAGGCACTATATGTTTTACCTTATATTTATTATCGTTCTCCATATGCAATCACTGTGATGCTATTCAACACATCCATGTGTTAAAAAGATCTACTGTCCTCAGTGTAATTATAAACTTTCCCCAAAACATTTATTACCTCATTCAATGCCTAAAATAAATCTTTTTTTAAAGGTGTCCTTTCATTGAATGGCTCCTGTTTGAAAATTCCATTTGTTTTTAAATGTGCTACTATAGACATAATTTTTTATTAACTCTGCTCAGAAACACCAGCTGTGATATTGGACACATAGTACAAGAAACAAGTAGAAATGCTCTGTGCAGATAATGTGTTACTGACATACCCCTGCAAGGTTTAGAGAAAGTGATACTTCTTGAAACGCACAGCCTACTTCCTTCGAGATCTTCCCCAGACTGTTGTGCTTTCAGGACCTGTATCATTCACAGGGCACCGAGCAGGACGAAAACCACGGACGTGATGTTCCCTGTTAAAGCTATACTGGTTTCCATGTCCTCTCATGGCAATGCCTGACTTCCTTCCAGCTGCTGTTTATCAGCTAATCAGGGTAAAGCCCCAACTTCCCCCCTTTTTTATTTTGTGCTGGCAGTATTCTAATTCGATTTAAAGGTGATTTGCCAAGTCATCCTGCAAATCCACATCTTCTGAATACGAACCGAAAAACAAATTGTTCAACACACAAGTAAATATTTCTTTTCACTATTTCAGTTGGCTTGCATAGGCTCACACTGTGCTGATTTTGGTGGAATAGAATGATTAGAGATATTAACATGATCCTTCTCGTTGTATTATAGCAAATATTTCAATAAAGTTTTGGATTTTGAGTTGATAGACCTCAGCTGAATTAGTTCTGTGGCAAATAGTTTCCATTTAAAGTGTATTCAATCTTTTTTAAGGATACAGATGAAAAGGTAGCAGCAGAAGTAGTATTTAAAGAACTAGAGCTACAACAAATTGAGCAGGTTTTATTTTTGGCAGTAACTCTTTTCCCCTGCCCCTTTAATAGAGAGAAGTTCTGTAAAATCTCTTTCTGCTTTTTAGGTAGAAGATAATAATAGCTGTTATTTTTCGGGGGGGGGGGGGGGGGGGGGAATATTACCTAAAGGCGGGGTAGAGCTATCTTTCACTGATGTCAAAACCAGAAAAACAATACAATAGGGATGAGAAAAGAAATGACAAGACAGCAACTCGTATTTTCAGACCTGTCTCTCATTTCCTGACAAACTGTTGGGGAAAGACAAGCAGACCACTAGGTCTTGTCAGGTCCCTGAGAATGGCAAATGCATACTAGCTCAGGACTGTTTGTAACATGGTTTATACATTCCTGTCTGGTCAAAAGAGAGTATAAAACCAAACAGTTTTGACCAGCTAAATCAGATCTTTTTCTAAAACAGGGCATTAAAGAAAGAGGATGCTAGGAAAGCAGATGTATGAGATAGAACAGGAAAAGGAAGTCAGTGAAGGGGAAGGATGACGGAAGCATCACACTCTCAGTGATGCTGGGGGTGTAGGGGAAGGATGATGGAAGCATCACACTCTCAGTGATGCTGGAGGTGTATCTCAAGCTGATGAAGGAGGGCTATTCTCTTCTGAAAAATGTTCGGGCTTCTCTTGGGATGAAGGCAATAGTAATCCAGGCGTGTCACAAAACATTTGCCTATTCCTTGGAGATAACTGTTAAAACTCAGCCAACCTCTCCCTTTCTGGCCCCTGTTCAAACTGAAATGAATGGGTGGGTGTCCTGGTTTCAGCTGGAATAGAGTTAATTTTCTTCTCAGTAGCTGGTATAGTGCTGTGGCTTTGAGTTAGCTATGAGAAGGGTGTTGATAACACACTGATGTTTTCAGTTGTTGCTGAGTAGTGTTTAGACCGAGACAAGAATTTCTCAGCTTCTCGTGCCCAGCCAACAAGAAGGCTGCAGGGGCACAAGAAGTTGGGAGGGGACACAGCCAGGGCAGCTTACCCAAAGTGGCCAACGGGGTATTCCATACCATGTGATGTCATGCCCAGTATATAAACTGGGAGGAGTGGGGCTGGGGGGATCTCTGCTTGGGAACTAACGGGGCATTAGTCAGTGAGTGGTGAGCAATTGCATTGTGCCTCACTTGTTTTGTATATTCCAATCCTTTCATTATTATGATTGTCATTTTATTTATTATTATTATTATCATTATTAGTTTCTTCCTCTCTGTTCTATTAAACTGTTCTTATCTCAACCCACGAGTTTTACTTTTTTTTTTTTTCTTCCTGATTCTCTTCCCCACCCCACTGGGTGGGGGGAAGTGAGCGAGCAGCTGTGTGGTGCTTGGTTGCTGGCTGGGGTTAAACCATGACAGTGGGACAGCCCGCTTTGTTTTTTCCGGTACAAACTTGGACTTATTGTTGTCAACTTTATGATTCACAACCTCAACACAATCCATGACAGGTATCTTTATGAGAATATTTAGAATGCATATTCAGGTCTTTATCAATTATTTCAATACTTTCAGAATGATTTTTTAAACACACGTATTCAACTATTCGAAAGCCTGTGTTGGACTTCTGATGCCAAAGACCTATATTAACAAGGTCACAAGTTAAGAATTCAGCAAGGATAAGTCTGTCTATTTTGCAAATTTGATACCTATGTAGCATCCAAAAAATAAGTTATGATATAGCATAAAGACAAAGAATTGTCATCATCATTTTTAAACATTACAGTGCATTTAACAATAAATATAATATTTTATTCTACCTAAACATTCTAACTTTTGGAAGTGTCCAGATGTCAGATCTATTTGAAGCACCCATCTTATGATTTCTCCACCAAATGCCTTTTAATCTTCTCAAGCCTCATTTTGATTATACATAAGAATTTCTATGACTGATTCTTTCTGTGGTAATAGAGTTAAAACAGCAATGCAGAGAGATGAAGTATAAAAATACCTTTCCTTGATTCAAAATTTAGGATGGAATCTCATTTGTCTTTTTATGTACACATAAAATTAAGGATGTATGATTCAGAAAATTGGGGTTTGATTTGACAGAGAGGTATGAAATTAAGAGTTCCCTTTTAAACCAAACAGCAGTGAAAATGATGTGTGTTTTATATTTTTGGGGAAAAAAAAGTACATCTTATAAATACCTGCCTTAGCTGAAGTGTCCAGGGGTATAAATATCAATAATCACATTTTTCCTTTACCTTTTTATCTACTTCTCTTTCTTTTCTAATGTTTTTCTTTATTGCGATGACTAGTCAGTACTAGACACTGAGTAGTCTTAGTAAAAGAGAAATGAAATCCAGTTTTTTTCAAGTTAAATTAAATACAAAATTTTTATTCCTTGATATTGACCCTCTTCTTTCAATGTATTTATACATTTCCATAAATCCTGCATATTTTTTGAAATGAACAAAATAATTAATATTTAGAAAAATATTTTCAATAAAGAGTTCAGGAAAGCCAGTATATAAGTATATGGAACTGTAAAACTACTAAAATAGGATAATCAAGGGCAAATCCTGAGACTGCTACTAGGTTTTTTTGAGTCATTGGGTTTCAAGTTAGTGGTGTCTCTCTAATTTAACCTTTCATGCTGCACCTCAGGCTCTTCTGTTCTTTAGTATCATATTTGTTCATCTGAATTATTTTTGAATTCTACTCTGCTAGATACATACCCTAAGCCTAAAAATCACAGGTAACGCTGCTGATGCTATCAAGTTCTCTAGGCAGTTCTGAGTAGATGGGTACTATGATTTCATTTAAGAAATTAAAATAAAATTTTAGCCTGTTTTAATTGTACTTATGATAAAACTTTAAAGAAACTGAAGGATCTATTATGACAAAAAAAGTCTATTATCAATTGCTAACAATAAACTATTTGCATTATTGTGTACAAGTAAACGAGGAGTCCAAAGTATTCAAAATGGATACCATGACAATCAAATTATTTCCACAAGAGCTACTCCCTACAATCATTTTTATTACTGATAATTACACTTGAGTAATATATCAGAGAAATAAAGCATGCATATGTGTTTTGTTGACAAAGGGAGACATAGGGTGTTGAAAAGAGCGAATATGCAGATTAGGATGGCTGAATATGTACGCTTGAAGGCTGAATATACTGACAAGACTAATAATCCATCAGGCATACGGTTTCATTGTTTGCTGAACAGTTTGGGAGAAGAGCGAGAGGATGTTAGCAGTAACCATGAGATACTTTCAGAGTGAATCCAACATTAGAAAGTTGTATTATATACAGAAAGGCCTTAACAGGTTTATGAAAATTAGCTATGACAATTAGGAATCAAAAAGGAAGTCAGAGAGGAACAGAGCTCTCAGTTCAGGCTCTCAACCTATGGGTCTTCTCAAAGACTTTGTGGAGCTGTGACAAGCTACCTGTTTTACTGTTATAAAAGTATCACGTCTGAGAAAACCCTGAGGAAGGTGTCAGGCAAAGAAACAAAACCTATTTTCATGATAGAAGGAACACTGATTTAAGGAAAGCTTTTACTATTCACTCCACAAAGATTTCCAGGTAACTTTANCCTCTATGCTGTAAAGGGGAAAACATTTAAAAAAAAAAATTCTTTTTTTTTCCCCTCCTTCACAAAGAGGCATTGTAGGAAGACAAATGGGAGAATGAGAAAGGGGGAAGTATACACTGTACCCTTTCCAAAGCATATTTATTCTGCCCTAGCATGTGTTTCATTACCTCTCAAGGGTGCAGTTTATCTGCTTTTGTACTTCCAAGTAGATGCAGTGCCTTTATACTCCCTGAACATCTCCTATTACATCACTGCCACTCAATACCAAAAGGATGACATGGATTCAAAATGTTCAAGTGCTGCTGTTCTGTTAAATACTTATTAATCCACATTGTTCTAGTATGCTGTTTTAAAGATTCCAAGTTGGAGCCTTATAGTCCTTCAGTGTATTTTATTCCTGACGATAAGTCTGTTTAGTCTGTGCAGGATGTGAAGTATTATCTCATTTTGTAGAAGTCTAAAATGACGAGGAAAAAAACCTGCCTTTAGAAGTAGCATGATTACATTTTAGTGAGCTATCATTTGTATTGGTAATGTTGATCATATGAAGCATTAACGTTAGGGATACTTTTGTGGTTTTTATGCCTTCATGACAGTACATTCAAGCAATTCCTCCACTTAATATAATACTATGAGATAACAATGTGAGCATCAAGTGACTTTTGATATGACTTTGTAATTGTGGGAAATATAGCTACACTTTGCATCCCATTGTAACAGCAGTCTTCATGCAAAATAATTGAATGTGTTTAGACTGTCATGTGAACCTAATACATGGTTGTTGAACTGCTATTTTCTGTTATGACATTCCTAACAGACAATCTTACTGTGTTTTGTACAGGTTAAAAAAGAGGCACAATATGTTAGTAAGTAACTTTTTTTGCTTGAACTTCGAAGTGCAGGAAAGCATGAAATGCTTAAAGCACTGTGGTAGGTTGTCCATTGAGAGGAGGAGAATATGTAGTTAAAATTCGGTGCCTTTGATACAGAGTTGCTTTTTGCACCCTTAACTGTTAAACTTAATAATTTTCTGAGTAATATGAATATAACTATTTCTGCATTGGTCTGAAACAGAAAAAGATAAGAAGCTTACATTTCCAAATTGTAAGGCAGCTTTTCAATAAAGCATTGTGACTACATCCTTGCACTAAAGTAATCGTAGTTGCTGTGTCATTGTAGCTATGACGGTTTAAGTGCAGAAAGAGTTGTAAAAAGAGGTAACATCATTCAGTAGACAAACTGATTTCCCTGGAAAAACAAACACACTTTCATGCACAATACTTTGCTTCTCTTTGAGATCTGAAGAATGGGTACATGTTAGAGAAACTTAATACTGACTGGGAACAATCAATATAATTAATAACCTAGACATGTGAGAGAAAGGGAGGTAGAGAACACCTTTGGACTCAAGAGGGATGACAATGCCAGTATACATTCCCTAAGGAATAAAATTGTAACTTTTGTTTCAGCAAGTTATTTCTAAGATGAAGGTTATACTTCCCTAGAATTAGCTGCAACCATTATGCTTAAGCGTTATCACAGGGTGGGGTGAACCACATCTTTTGGTTTACAAATATTGCATCCTATAGTGCAACTCCAATTTTCAGCTGCTTGCAGCTTAATAGAAAATGTGTTTTCTACTGAAGCTAGGCTTCAGTGCATGGTCTTAAAGGGAGAAAATTCATCAAAAGTAAAGGGATTGTATATCAGTCCCCATAATATGAGTGTCAAGAACAAGCAGTGCATGGGGTTTTGAAAAGATCATTGCACAGGTAGATAAAATTCCTTCTTTACAGATCACCAGAAGGAGACCTAAGCGTCAATGAATCCAATTTTTGAAGCCTTCAGTGGGACTGCAACAGTGAAAAGACTACAGTTGAAGTATTTGGTAGTGTAGCAATAAGAGTGTGCCATCCTGCCCAGACACTCCTGGCTGGAATTACTATTCTTCAATAAGCCACACTCAGTATCAGAAAGTAAAAACATCTCTTTTGGATGAAATAAGCTCTCGTGTGTAAAGCTCAGTTTTCCTAGGGTAACCATGCACTCGGTGGGGCTTTTGCCAGCATAGCCAGTATAAAACTTTTCACTACACTGATTTGCCTTTTTATGTTATGAGAAATTCATAAATTTAGACCTGGCCTAGGATTCTGATTTCACACAGCATTATACATCCATTAATTTGTGAAATCAGGATTTAAATGAATAGAACGCACATGTAATGCCTACTGCCTTTAAAAGGACTTGAACATATGCTTATGTGCTGTGCTGAATTGTTTCTTTTAATAACAGCTAGAATTGCTCTTATCTGAAAGTGATATCAAAATCTCTTTCCATTTTTCTATTTACATATGTCCTTCAATATGTAAAATGTTTACGTTTCCTCAAACTACAAAAAAAACCCCAAAACAAACCAGTAGTAACTCATCCTGTATTGCCAGAGCATTTTGACAGTCAAAACCCCAAAAATATAAAGAAATGTTTCCAGTTTTCATCTTCTCAAATAGTAAAATATGCAACCGCATTTCCACCAAGATCAAATTGGCGAATGAATGACACAGATCTCTAATGAAAGAACTTACATTCACCTGGCCTAGTCTACCAGCCTTCCTGGTCTAATGTTGTCTGTTGGCAGGTACAGGCTTTCAGGGGGATTCAGACCTGTTAACCATGGTCTCTAAAAATGAATTTATCTAGCCATCCTAACCAATTTTTAATGCTCCTCTGAAGCAATGTGTGGACCCAATCTCCTAATGACTTGTCTGGCTGCATGTTAACAATGGAAACACCTTGATATGGTGTTTCATGGGTTCATGAAAAGCAGGTCCTTCTTCACCAACCTCATCTTCTATGACCAGGTGACCCACCTAGTGGATGAGGGGAAGGCTGTGGATGTTGTCTACCTGGACTTCAGTAAGGCCTTGGACACTGACTCTCACGGCATACTCCTTGAGAAGCTGGCGGCACATGGCTTAGACAAGTGTACTCTTCGCTAGGTAAAAAACTGGCTGGATGGAAGAGCCCAGAGGGTTGTGGTGAATTGAGTTAAATCCAGTTGGCGGCGGGTCACAAGTGGTGTTCTCCAGGACTCAGTACTGGGGCCGGTTCTCTTTAATGTCTTTATCAATGATCGGGACGAGGGGACTGACTGCACCCTCAGTAAGTTTGCAGATGACACCAAGTTGGGAGGGAGGGTTGATTTGCTCAAGGGTAGGAAGGCTCTACAGAGGGATCTGAATGGGCTGAATTGTTGAGCTGAGGCCAATTGGATGAGGTTCAACAAGGCCAAGTGCCGGTTCCTGCTCTTTGGTCACAACAACCCCATGTAATGCTACAGGCTTGGGGAAGAGTGGCTGGAAAGCTCCCCGGCAGAAAAGGACCTGGGGGTGCTGGTTGACAGCTGGCTAAATATGAGCCAGCAGTGCGCACAGGCAGCCAAGAAGGCCAATGGCATCCTGGCCTGTATCAGAAACAGTGTGGCCAGCAGGAGCAGNGGCCTGGAGCACAAGTCTGATGAGGAGCGGCTGAGGGAACTGGGATCGTTTAGCCTGGAGAAAAGGAGGCTGAGGGGAGACCTTATCACTCTCTGCAACTACCTGAAAAGAAGTTGTAGTGAGGAGGGTGTTGGTCTCTTCTATCAAGTAACTAGTGATAGGATGAGAGGAAATGGCCTCAAGTTATGGCAGGGGAGGGTTAGACTGGATATTAGGAAAAATTTCTTTACTGAAAGGGCTGTCAGACTTTGGAACAGGCTGCCCAGGGAAGTGGTGGAGTTACCATCCCTGGAGGTATTCAAAAAGCTTGTAGACAAGGCACTTCAGGACACGGTTTAGTGGGCATGGTTGACGGTTGGACTTGATCTTGAATGTCTTTTCCAACCTAAATGATTCTATGATTCTATATGCCAATAGCTTTCTGGACTAAACAATAAAATAAAGTGGGAGAGAAATCCCTGTTAGTTTCCCACGAATTATTTAAACAGAACTCATACCAGTGTAGGGGGGTCAGCAGGGGGATATGAGGGTACCACATTCTCACAGTCATGCTCTCTGCCATCTGCCAAGAACAGCTCTGTGTTGGTGCTGGGAGCAGATCGACAGGATGAGGTTAGCTAGGCCAGTCAATAAGACATAGCCAAAGCTTGGAATTCACACACATCCAAGTAACAATAATAACCTGCGTGGAGTGCATTCACGCTATTCTTCTGAACAGAATGGTTTAACAGCCATGAGAAAAGGACAATGAACGCTTGTTTCCCAGTTGCAGTCATATAGCCATATGAAACTCAAAATCACATGCACTGCATGATGAGGAGAAATATTTGGAAAAGCAGAGATTTTAAAGAATTATCTTTCCTGGTAGATTCCTTCTTATAACCAAACCAAGAAAAAATTACAAATCTGTACTGAGTACCAGGTGTCGAGAGGAATGTTTTGTCACCTACTGTATTGCTAAGGTGCAGCCATAGCTCTGGCATAAAACCATGAATGAGGAGAAAAAAGATCCAGTAGTACCTATTACAGAAAGCAAATTTAATTTTTGTGATGTTTGCAACACTTCTGTTTTGTAAATACCAACAATAAGAATGTGTAAACCAGTCTCTTCTAAATCCTATAAACTCAAAGATTCACCACAATTTCTCTGTAGCTTAACACAGAAGGTAATTCCCTGAAATATGCCTGGCAACAGAACACCTGTGTTGTCCTGTGCTAATGCCAGAAGCTTCTGTAACTGACTTTCCTAGTCACTTGAACATGGTAATGAGAACAGAAAGGTTGTAAAGCTGTGAAGGTTAGTGGGATTGCCGGTTTCTATCAGACACGCGATCTGGTAATCAATGACTGACAGGCTCTCTGAAGGGGAATGCATAACACAAGCAAGAATGTGCCCCTCAGATTGAAATTTGATGGCTGGTAAAAGATTTTTTAAGATTCACATCAGAATCAAGAATATCAGTGCAACTGCTTCCATGACAACAAAATATAGTATCATAATGCATATTATGATTTCATGACAGGATGAAGCCTGTTTACCCAGGCAGCCTCTTCAGCGATGAACAGGATTGGAGAAGAAGAGTTCACTTTGGGAACTGGTATACTACTAGTAGTTTAAAAAATCAGATTTTTCTTTAATATAGAGATGGAAAAAATTGGCTTATTAAGTCCAGTTTATTCCCATCTCAAGCAAGATTGATACCTACAGTAATAGTTGCTATGTACAACTTGCTTTTGCAAGTTATACGTAAGCAATGAAATGCCATGATTTTTCTTGGAAGGAAATTGTGAAAATCCAAATCCAAACAGACTTTATTGCTACTTATATAGAAACACAGAATTGGATCACCAAGCATAAGCAATAACATTAAATCCTGTTCATAAACATACCAGGTTCCAAACCACTTAGGTTCTTTGCTTCCATCAACTTTTTTGGACCCTTCAACAGAATATATTAATCTTAAAAATAGCTTGGCTGTCTTTTCATGCATGTTATGGCAGTGTGCAAGGTTGATAAATCCTTAATGCTTCCATCTCACCTTTTATTTCTATCTTCTCTAAGAAGCATATCCTGTTACCTGTATTTCAGCACTATTATTCCACTGGTTTTCTCTCATACGATTAGTATTAAATTTTAAACCATGCATCCACACGATATACTACTTTCCTATCCTGGATATATTCCATGTATTAATATACAAACATCTCAGTTATTTTTCTTTGACTTTGCCTAGTTTTGTAGCCTGTGTAGTTACAGTTTCTGTACTAAAGATATTGCTCCTATATGTAGCTCATATAGATCCCATCAGTATTACACATAAGCATACTTAAATGCCCATGTGAAATAGCGATCCTTGAGAATCGTTTCTCTGGCAACCCACATCCTCAGATAGCCTGTACAGACAGAAAGAAATCTCATCTCATATGTGCTGAGGCAGAGAATGAGGGGGACGCTAATAATCTGCACCAGGACTCAATTGAATTACTTGAGTAATAATCCATAGGTCCTATGCAAGTATATACAATACAACTTTACCATACATCCTAATGGAAATACAATGAGGCTGGCAGTTAATGACTTGAAAAGTTCCATCTTCTATTCACATTTCTGCACCTAACTGACTGGTACAATACTTAGTGGTCTACTGAAGTGCCATCTTCATGACGAGTTTTTAGTAGCAGTCTCAGCTGCAGGAGTGGGTGGTTATTATAAGCTTATAATGACTGTGAATGCTGGTATCCAAGGGTGGCAGTAGTGACAGCTATGAAAATTGTTTCTACTTAAAACCAGTTTAGCAGTCCCCTCCGTCCTCCAGTTATTAACCTAATCTTACAATAATGACAGCAAAATGAAATATGGGCAAAAATATTTTAAGATGGATTTCCTCATTCCTGCCCAGAATCACTTTTTTCTTTTTTAAAAGTGTGCCCCATCCTGGAAGTGAGTAAAGGTACTCACAGGAATAAACAACTAAATGATCATACATAAAAACAATCATGACAGGACAATGATAAAGTCACTGCAGTTTTATTTTAAATGGTTTTTAATGTCAGGAACATTATGGATTCTTTGTGAAAGAAACACATAAAGCCTTAAGTCTTCTATTTTTCATATTTAGTTTAAGGATTTCACTTCAATCAGCTTTCGCTACTTCCTTTTTAGAACTATCTTTGGCTGAGTAGCTAAGACTGCCAGTGAATACATAACAGTAGTTAAGCAATAATTTCCCCCTAGGAGAAAATTACTTTTTGCATAGAACAAAAAGGAATTAAATTATTTGAGGCTCGAGAAATAAATTTTTCTCGACACAATGAATCTATTTCTTTAATTTATTATTTTTAGTGCAGAGAAATGCTTTTTTCCAAATTATGTGTGTAATATAATAAAGACTGCATGCATAATTTTTAACCTTTCTGAAATAACTATGTAAAAATTATAAAAGCAGTCACAAGAACAATGTTCATGATATGCATGGCCTAATTACATGCTGAGAACATTTGTTCTGATTTTTTTACAGTCTGAAATTCACCTTTTTTGTTTTCAGAAGCCATAGAAATAGCACAGCACACTTTTCAGAATAATGCAGCTGTCATAATAGGAATATGCAAATCATTATTATTTAAGATGAACTTTATCTTTTTCTCAGAGAGTTTTATCAAATGTGACTCACAGAGAAAGAGGTCCTATTAGAATAGGAGAAATATTATTCCCTCCTTTGATATGTAACTCTCAAAATAGTGCTACTGGATCAGACAACGATTACTTACTTGTATCCAGAAGCAGTTTATTTCTTCTAAGTCCTATACTTAGCTACAATTACTTTCATATTTGCCAAAGGAAAAAGTTAAAATATTAATAATCCAGTAACCTATTCCATGACAGTGAGTCACTGGTTTGAACTTTCATTTCAGTCATACATACACAAAGATCTAAACTTTAATACAAGCACAGAAATGGAAGTAGATATATTGTAAAAGTTGTAATATCAGCTCTTAATGTTTCCCACTACCATGAAATAACTAGGAGCACCAGTCACAACAAAGACTTTAGCAGCACAGAAAAAAGGCACGTGTGTTTATATACGTACACTTCTATTTTGTTGCATTCCATTTGTGAAAGAAAAGTTAACAACTGAGAAAATCCTGCCTTCAATGCAGAAGAGCATCAATGCTAGTTTAGAATTTCTTGGTATTTTTATGCATGAGTTCCTTTTCCTTTCAAGCAACTGAAAAAAGATTTGGAAATGTCATTACTGAAAATGATGCATATGTCTCTCATTATATGGAAGTAACTCATGTCAGCTATTCGGACAGCCATCTCAGTGGTGAAACTGCCCACATTACAGAAGAGCTAGATAAATCCCCATGCACTAGAATAAAAACTGTTTAAAAGGACATACATAGTCATGTTTTATCACTCCTGATTGCAGATGAAGTTTCACACTGTACAAGGGTCCAACCTGTAAACAAGTGTTTTCCCTTGAAAGGGAGTTTAAGGGAGACAAGAGCAACCCTTTTTCACATTTCTGATTTTGAGGACCTGAACTCCACACTTTGGGCATCATTTTCATTTTTATGAAGTTTTTTTATACTACAAGAGATGTATAAAAGAAATTTATATCTGGATTCACTATTAAGCCTAAAATAAATAAATAAGCCACTGTTTTCAATTCATGTTACTCATCACACTTGAAGAGATACCTGTTATAAATTTGTAAAGAATATTACATTTTACTATTACATGAATTAAATAATAGCACATGTTACTATTTAGTTCCTGGGTAATTAAAATTATGTATTTTAAGAACAAAGATAAGTAAAAACCACAGGAATTTAAACACATCAAGATTCAGTGTGACACATTTTCAGTTGCAAGATCTAATAGGAACCACCATTTACAATACTAAATATGAAGCAATATTAATATTACTTTCTAAGGTCTTCCTGACAAAGTTACAGGAAGCAATTTCCATATCCAAAAAGTTACTTCAAAAATAAAAAGGTGCTTGTTTTAGAAAGTATTTAAAGAATATTAACAAAAATACTGTAGAAGAACTATAATTCACAGAAAATTGTACTGCAATTTGTATTACTAAAGGTTTTACTGCATCCTTTCACACTAGAGGGTGCTGTCATTTTGAACAGAGTGCTGTAATTAGCCTGGTTTACAAATAGGGTGAATTATAGAGAAGGAAACCAACCTTCTGACTGGCAAAAAGGTATTTGACAATGCACCCTTCATGGAAACTATTCCTCAGTTTAAGTACATTAAACATATCAGCCTGATTCTTTGATTAAAATGTTGTATAGCAAGTGTCCAAATTAAGATTTGATTTGATTTTCCTTATTAATATGTTTTTCATTTTTGTGCAGGGTATCCAGACTGTCGTCTTTTTTCCATAACTCTTCTTGAAAAAAGTACAGCCATTTTATATAACTAAACCTATGCACCATGGTCCTGGGTCTAAAAATACCAAATGTCAGGTTATTATGAGCTGATGGCCCTCAAATCAATAAGCATGTATACATAACTTTGCATATTTGTAAGCATGAACCTATAAGATCTTGGTAATGAAAGGAATTATTAAAGTGGCAATAATTTATTATCAGGCCTTTAAACCTAAGCTCTAGGAAAATTTCCCTTCATTGTTTTTTGACATTTACTGTATAATAACACTAAACTTGAGTAAAACACCCTAAACAAGTACCAGGAGAAATCTGCTCAAATACAAACTCCAGATTTGCTTTGGTGTTTTTCAAAACTCTTTCTATTTCTTTTAATGTAAATTTAGTGGGTTGGTTTGGTTTTTTTTCCCAAAGACAAGAATCTTAGTGTAAATAAAACACTCATAAAAATTACCAGAAATATGTTTTGATTTAAAGGTTTGAGTAGGAATTGGTAAAGAGCCATCTTGATACTGACAGCCAGCCTTGCTGACATATTTAAACCCTGTTCCTGTTTATAATCACCCACTCAGAGTGCAACATGTAGTAGACACAGGGAGATAGCAAGTGACAAGTATGGAATATTGAAAGAAGTAATTTGATTTAATTTAATTTTGAAATTGATTTGCATATGAAATATGTTTTGCAATTTATTTGGTTCAGATTCTTTGCAGAGTTCATTTTTCGTCTTGTGCAGCCGAGGCTGGTAATTACTTATGGGACAAGGTGGGAGCCGGGGCAAGGCCCGCGCCAGGAGGTACTGCAGCAGCCTGCCCGATGTACCCGCTGTGGACAGTGAACTCCAACACTCCCATTACTCCATGAAGACAACCGTTCTGCTTGGGAGCTCCTCCTCCTACTTTAGTAAGAGTTTAAATTGTCTCAAAGCTGGGAAATGCTCAGCCAAGAAAACCCAGAGACTTCCTGTCAGGCACGACTCTTCTGTAATCGCCAGACCCTTTGACAATTTAAATAGAGTAAGAATTACCTTAAATAGGAAGAAACAATAAACCACAACAACAATCACAAGTTCTTCTGTCCTGCTCATCTTCCCACTATTTCTTTCTCCAAGGTATATGATAATCTAACCCAAACAGTAAAGAAATACGTAGAGCTTGGGGGTGGGAAGGCCAACTGAATTCAGGTCGTGCTTTTGTACTGGGCTACGTTCCCTGTGTATTAATCTTAGATTTACATCAGCACCACAAAAAGGTCACATTATGGCATGCTCTGAAAAGAAGTTTTATTACAATTTCTAAAGAAAGTCTAACCTAGGCTAGCCAGCTAATGCTTGTCTTTAAAATTCTACTATTCCATTCACTCATACTCAAATTACTTATTAATTTAGCTGATGATTTCCTGTGGCTAATCTTACAGCCCTAAGTCTGCTTCTGTCTTCATCCTTCAAAGAAGAATTTAAACCTCTCTAATGTAATTCAGAAGTTCAGACTTGCTTTCACATATCCCTCTATCTTTTCTGCTTCAAGTCCATGTCCTGCATTTAAATGAACAATGATACAAAGAACTAATATTTTCCTGGATAATTTAAATTATAAGACTGAAGACTTAGAAAAGAAAAAGAAAAGGTACTGCTATTTAACTGGTTTTTTTAGGCAATAGCAGCTATCTATTGAAAGTGAAGGTTCTTTGCATTAAATCTCTTGCCATTTTACTAGGGGTAGTTCCATGTCCACAATATTTCTTTTGTGCCTCTCTGACATGGAAAAATATACAAATGTCAAGCTCTACATACTCTGATACAGAGTAATCTTAATTCAAGATTTCTTAAGTTGAGAATCGCTTTTCTCTAAGCATGAGAAATCTTAAATGCTGTAAAGAGCTGTACTATACCACCAGACATGGACTTCTTTGAAGTGAATTAAACCCACTTCACCGCGATTCATTTAAGGGCTAAATTTTGTAACTTGCACAATTTCAATATTAATGAATTAGGATATCCCTCTCAGTAAAGAGAGCCAAAGAAGAAATATGGAATAAACTCACATATCTTTGCAAGAATTATGATAATAAATTCATCTTCACAGATAGGATGACTTTTTCCAGGGGATAACTGTCCTTTCCTGGTTGCCAAGATACAGAATTTTCACTCACGGCATACTTTGAAAATGGGGAGAATTTGAATTTTTACAGTAATTTTAAGGTGTCAACGGGAAGTGGTGAGTAGCTAAACAAAAATATTTTTGTTGGACATAGAACTTTAACCAGCCAGGAACTATCATGCCAGGAAATATCTTGTGAATTCAACTTACTGAATTCATAGGATTCATACAACTTATACTAGAAAGGGAACTTTATTTTATCGTGCTTTGTTTTAGTTTGTGTTCAGCCCTCATTAACTTCCTGTGATAGGCCCCAAACCAAACCAGCATTTAGGTGCTCAGTTGTTATATAAGCATCTAGATCTCACTGAGTCCATAGTCCTTGCACCAGATATTTCAGTGAGATTTTCAAGTTCTGCAGTGACGTCAAGAGAATGAAACATGTCTGCCTCCAAAATTCCACCCATTTTTTAATGGGGGGATACAAGTCTGACTATTACCAATGAACAGCCTTCTTAACAAAGAAACCAACTAAACAAAACCATCAAATTCAAAACTTTTGCAATATAGAAGACTGGTGAGAAAATACATGAAATACAGTACTTCAGGCAACCCAGAATATGAATCGTGCAGCAAGAGTTTAAGACTTTACGCAGACCACAACTGTAATACCTGTATCAATTTACCACATCTCTCTGGAAACTCTCCAGCAATATCTAAGCCTTTTCTTCATTAAAGCTCTGAGCCTAGATTTTAGTGTGCAGTGTTGATACAGTGATTTTTCTGCTGAGTTACAGTACCACCGGGAGACTGTGCCGAGGCTGGAGCATAGGGGACATCATGAAAAGGAGGTGGTATATCCTCTTCCCTCCCACCCATACACTAGGACTATCTTCTGTTAACTCTCACTCACATTTCATTTTAATCAAGCAAACAACTTCCAGACTAAATAGTTTCTTTGACATCTGCAAAATGCAATGTGTGAACACTTTAAAAAAAGTCATTTAAGTCATTTCTGAACACCTAATCCACTTTTCCTAATCCACTTAAGAGTTCCAGTAGGGCAAGAATTTGATCAATTTGCTGTGACTTGAAGAGGTACATGATTCTATGTGCTATATCTCTGCACTTACACATGACAAAATGATGAGACTAGATGGCACTGAGGATGAAATAACCCTGAGAATAAGTGTAGCCAAAATTTTTCAATGGAATAGTTTCCCACAAAAACTGCATTATTGGAATAAAGTATATTTTGGGAATATAGTGCTAATGTCCAAAACTATCAAAATGAAAAAAAAAATTCTTTTTACTACATTAAATTAATATTTTAAAATATAGAATAGTCTTTACATATAGCAATAGTGGTATAGGCTGTATTGCTTGTTTTAGCATAGAAGTCTAACTGAAGTGTTTTGATACTACCAAAATTCAGATAGATTGGATTTTCCAGACAGTCTTGAAAATATGCCCTTTCATCCTGATTTTGGAACAATTAATTTTTTTATAGGATTGACTTGTTAAACTGCTACAGCAAAATTACAACTACCAGTTTGTGAAGCAATACAGATACAAGCAATAATTTCAAAATACTAAGTGAAAATAACTTAACTAGTTGTTCTGTTACCTACAGCCTTTATGCCAAACAATCATCTTCAGAAAACCTGGAGCAAGCATACAGTAAATTTCTCAGTGACCAATGGAGAACTGTTAACCTTTTCATGTGTACACTTAAACATATTTCAGTTTCTAACTTGCACATAAATAATCCCAACTGACCTTCTTATTTTGCTTCTTGAATGTATCTGCCTTCCATTTTAGTTTAAACTCCATGAAGGTGAAAAGTCATGCATCACATGGCTGAGCAATAAGTCACTGCAGCACGCTGGTGCATTGCCAACATCAACGCAACGTGAACGTCAGTTTGCTGATTGTTTCCTATTCTATGATGACGTTCTGTCAGAGGATGCTGGAATGGCAGGATGTTTTGAAATGCTTTTATATGGTACAATTAACATATTTAAGGTATACTTTTTTAAACCTATGGCTATTGATGGTGCTCTAACTACATTATAATCTTATTTTTTCCCCACTCCCTTTGCCACATTTTTCCCCACACAGCTGCCATGTGCCTGAACACTGTTTTCTTATCATAACAATAGTGGAGATAATTATAAGGATGATGGTCAAATAAAGGTTGATTTGCCCTTCTTTAAGGCTGTATTTTACTACATTCACTAAGAAGAAAACAGCTGTAAGTAGACACTCCTGTTTCAAACACAACTGCACATGGAAGAGTTGGTTTCTCACA
This sequence comes from Pandion haliaetus, assembly GCA_013401275.1. Lineage (NCBI taxonomy): Eukaryota > Metazoa > Chordata > Aves > Accipitriformes > Pandionidae > Pandion > Pandion haliaetus. Next base: position 62,367 of record VYZV01042720.1, read on the forward strand.
CACGCTCACAAAAAGGGAAGTCTGCTGAGTTTAATATACAAAGAATCCATTAGTTATATCCTTACAAAAAGAATCATTTTGGACACAGATTAATTAAACTTTCTGATTAAAAAATACATTTACCTATTGACTGCACTTTGTTTTTAATCATGGCATACCACAACTTCAAAATAGGTTTTCCAGCCTATTCATAAAGTCACATTACTTGGTGCCCCTCCACAAGAACAGGGGCTGTAATCCACTATACAATACATACAGTTGTACATGAGATATTTCATCTGGCCTATACTCAAACTCTTGAATGGGTGAAGCACACCCAATTAACACTGAAATTTCTTTGAACTTTGAACTGTCAGGAGACCTGGAGTGTCTTATGCCAATTACTGCAGTGGATAGGATTGAA